>PNEQ01090502.1:0-16305 GCA_003012365.1 Medauroidea extradentata
AAAAAAAAAAAAAAAAAACATTCCGTCCTGAACCATCCCATATCAAGCCTGTCAGAATGCAGATTCGATGGAACAGACATATCAGGTGCATTTTAGAACAAAATTTCTACTCGCATTACATCCAACAGTTATAATTAAGGGTCTGGAAAATGTGTGTGTTTCTTTTGGGCACATTCTAGAATTCAAACAACTTTTCAGTTCTTGTCAGTTTCGCAATTGGCTCTTGGCTTATTTGACACCTCTTGGAAAGCCCAATCATGTGGTGTCACTGTGTCAGCGAACGGCAAATGAACGACTGCTGTCGACTTGCGTAGACTACACAGATATTCTTGGAGGATAGTCTTCAATGGAAGTGAACCCGCGAATTTCCCCGGACTTTATTTATAGAGACGTGCAAAATTTGCAGTATTTTCTGGCAGTAGAGTAGATCCAATCGTCTGTAGAATTGTTTTACGCCTCCCGTTAGCCGATAATTTCGTGACCTGACACGGAGGAAGCTTCTGGCCAATGCTTAATAAGTTCCACGGTAGGCTGACACTCTCCTGTACAGCGGTCACTCACGTAAATGTCATCACATAAAGGCTACTGGCCAATGCACGGGGGTGGCATAAGGTCTGAATGACGGCGAGGAGAGTGAAGCCATGAGGAGGGGGGGGGGAGTTAGCCACCAAATTACCCAGCCGCCATTTTTATGGTAAATTGATGTTTTATGCTCTATATTTTAGCCCTGTCTGCACACCTCCTGACTAATATTTCCTCAATTTTTTAATTAGTCGACCATATTGATACCAGCCATGTCAAGACATGCTCCATCTGGACCCTTCTAACATCTTTGGGCCAATGCAATCACATGGATGTGCACTGGTACGTACAGGTCAGTGGATTCTAACGTATCATCTAATATTAACGCGGATTTCGCAGGTCCATATCTATTATGATGTCCTCAGAACCGCCAAAACTGACAGAAACTATACAAAATAGGGTACAGTAAGAGTAGTTTTGAGTAGTTTCACGGGCGGCCGCCGAGGATCGGGGAAGCGCTGCTGTCTAAAGCCGCGTTATTGTTTCTCCCTGCCTGAGTGGGCGGCGCGAGAACAATAGAGGGAGTTAGAAGTACCGGATGTGCGTAATTAAACTCCGTGCTGCCATGTTCGCTGCCTAGCTGGTCCAATAACCCCTACTAACCCTCGCCACTCTACCGCCTAGCTCTTCCAATCACGCCTCCACGAGCTTTGACCTTCGCAGTCGTAGGCGTACCTGTGCTACTTATGTTTTTAATATCGTCGCTGAAGATGTCAACACTCGTATATCATTCAATACACGTTAACAACAGAATTTATAACAGTTCATATTTCCAGTAACTATGGCCACGTACATTTCGCGAAAATAATTTTGCCCCAGTTTGTTTCAGTTCCTTTCTGCAGCTCTGCTTCATAGTTATAGGCAGTGCATACGTGTGAAGTGACGTCTATCATTAGACTATGCCAACCAGAGTAAGGTTACTGCGACACCACATGTATGTTATATACAGGCAGAACCCCTAGACACGTGACAGTTAAAAACATCCAATCGTTGACTATGAATCAGAACAGTAGTTGTGCACAAAAGGCACGGGAACAAACTGGGGCAATATTATTTTCGCGAAAAGTTCATGACCCTGCCAATAACTCAAAGGAATAATATTTCTAATAGCACTATATTGTGTTGAAATCGGTTCAGTATTACAAAATGTTAAGAGCCATGATTTTATGGCAAAAAGATTTCTGCACCATTTGGTTTCAATGCCTTATATTAACATCTGCAACTCTGCTTCATGGTCGGTGATTGGACTTTTAACTGTCACACGTCTTGAGGTTCTATTGACAAATCACAGACGTATTGCGTCGCAATAGCCTCGCTGTTATTGGTGCAGTCAAATGAGGGACGTGTCTGAGAAAAGATACGCTGCCAATAGCCGTGAAGCAGAACTACCGAGGTGCACGCGAGACACTGATCAAAATGTTGCAATAATCTTTTCGCGACAAAGTCGTGGCTCTACAAATTGTAAATTATTATTGAAGATAAAGAGTGAAGAGCTCGGAGGCTGGGTTGAACCTGTGACTGTGAGGCGACTAAGTGTGGTTGATACTGCAGTGATTCGCCATTGTCTTTCGCTGGATGATGGTGAAGGGACAACACGACACCCAGACCTGAACCCGGGGACGTAACTGTACATGTTATTCCCAGGCCAGGAATCTAACCCGGGACCCTTGGCTTACCAGTAAGGAACGTTAAGGGCGCGGTCATCACCGTGTTTTTATTTTTATATTTGTACCAGTTATTTTTTTTTCTTGTTTTAGACACAAAATGTGACTAAAGTTTCCTCTTAGAAAAGTTTACTATCTCGCATGGTTTTTGCGCAACGGCTCGTTGAAGGACGACACTAATATCAACTCACTTACAAAACTGAAAAAAAAAAAAAAATTCTCAGTGATTAACGATGTTGTAGGCTACAAATTCAGCTATGTTGGACCACCAAATATATATATATATATATATATATATATATATATATATATATATATATTGTAATTTTAAAAATTATTGAATTTTTTATATTGATATTTCAAATTTTAGCATTATCATTTAAATACAAGAAGTGTTTATATTTTGTTTTTATGTACGTCACATTGTAACCTGCGACTTCTTTATCCACTGTGAATTTTTTCAGTTTGGTATGTCAGTTGGTTTTAGTGTAGTCCTTAAAACGGAAACATGCACATTTTTCTTTAATGAGCCCTTACGCAAAATCTATGTGAGATAAAAAAACTTTTATAAAAGAATAATCTAGTCACATTTTGTGTCTTGAACAAGGAAGAAAAAAAAATAACTGGTACAAATAGAAGAATAAAAACACGGAGTCAGTGACGGAAATTACGGTACACCGCGCCCTTAGGCGCCCTCTTACTGTCGGTAAGTGTGTGTGTTGAGAGAGAGGCACGGCGCCAAGGGCGATGTTGACCGGCTCATATGGTGCGGCATCACCTCTACCGTAAGACACTGAAACGGCGTGCAGTGGCATCGTAGATCACTAGCCTGACCGACAAACACTTTCAGTGGTGATGCAACATTTTATTGGTGAAAAGTATTGCATGTTTCTAGAGTAGTTTCACACGAATCTCATGAGTAGTTTTTCAGATATAACAGGTTGAAAAAGCTGTTATTTAAAGCCATTTTGAGGGGCTCCAAAATTATATTTGTAGCCTATAACTGACGTGGAGCTTTGAAACTATCTTTCCTTCACACAATAGGTACATGTAGAATAATTTCTTTATAAAAACGTATTTAAGACCACACTGCAATGCGTTTTAAGCACCGGACAAAATAATAATAATAATTGTAGTCTTGCGAAAAATTATTTCACACGACATTTAATTTCATTCTCTTAAAAAAAACTAACCAGTTCTAACATACGAGGTTTCGTATCTTCACCGACGATATGTTAAACAGGAGAGGGCTTTGTAAGAGACGAGTAAATAAGAAGCGTATATGGAAGATACCAGAGGGTAGGGTTTCATGCCTCAAACTTGGCACACCTATAAACTGTGTTTCTTTTAGGCGTCTGCTGAACCCAGAAGAATGACACGAGTGGTTTCATACAGTGTAGAGGGATGGGAGGAACGAAAGAACCGCGGGAAAACCCGGCCAGCCAATGAAAATGACTGTTTCTGCGGGTAAAAGGTATCCATGGAAAGTGCACTCTAGTGGACGCCACAATTTTGGCTTACTTTCAGAATTCTTACAAGGGACACTTCATACGTCTAGTACCAAGGGATACAACACTCGCCCTTAGCTTCGGAATATGGTCGTAATTTGTTTATTTATATTATTATTTTTACTAAATTGGCGCGTGGGGTAGAGCTAATCAGCAGTGTATGTTTATTTGTAACATATTAAACTGGAGAAATTGTGTGTTAAAAGGCTTTGCTTAGGATAAATTGAACTCGAAACATAAAAATGTTTACGCATTGTTTAAGATGCTGTGATTATTTGAGCAATTTTCACGAAATACATGCTGTATGCATATGCTCAATAAACGTAACATGTTCCAGTAACAACAAATATTCATTCAATTTAAAGTCGCCAAACATAACTTCAAACGTATGATCTTTGAAAGAACTGTGCAATGGAGTACGTCCAAGAAACTGAATCCAGTCATAACTTCAAACATTACAAAGATTTTGTCTGCTGTACATTGTTAACATTTCACCGAGATCAATACATAACAAAACTTAATATACACCCTCGATTTAGTACGACGTCATCTACATAGGTTGCGCTAACTGTAAAGGAATTAGGATGCTACCCATCCCTTCACTGCAGCCATTTATACAGTGGTCGCATGAACTAAGGGATGTAGGGATACGAGAGCTACGGACGTATGCATTGTGTTCGGAAACAACCAATGTCTGCCAAGTTTCTGACATGCGGAAAGTCAGGATCTACTCAGGCGGGAATCTAACCCCGATCGCCCATGTGTGTAGGGGGAGGGGCAAGGGAGTGGTCGTACCACGAAATTATTGCGGGCCCCGAACAGATGAGTATTAGTACCTTCGTTCGTCTCGCTAAAGATATATCTAAGATGTAGGGTGTACGTGACGGAAAAAAATTACTCGATATTTTTTATTAAATAGGCTACTACTGTAATTTACTATGTTATTTATACAGGAAGTTGCATATTTTGAAGGGACAGCCCTCACAGCTAGAAGGAACAAAGGCATTACATGAACGTAGGTCTGAAAATGATAAAAAAAAAACTTATTTAATAACTAACTGTCCCCTTCCCCTGATATTAATCATTATACCGCACTTTTCCAGATTAAAATTACAAGTCTTTATTGTTTTGTATAGCATATTTGTTCGATGGCAACCCAAACATCAATACTAACTTTCGCTCCATAGATAATGCGTCTCACTAAAAACCAAGCTTTATCTCTCACCTTTAAATTGCCTCAATAACTTTTACGTTCTTCCACGAACATTATTATACCGTATATGATACGATTGTACCATTTAAAATGTGTTATGTATAGGTTGTTCACGTTAAAGTGATATTTTGAAGACAGTCTCTTAAGTTGGAATTGATCTTTTTCTACTTGCATTTGTGGTTTTCCTTAAAAATCAGGGAATAGAGAGATTGTTTTATGTTTTTAATATTCACAGTTACTAGTTGGAGGAAGTGGTAAACAACAAGAATCTTTCGTGTCATAGTACTTTGCAAAATTGTGTAGCGGGCACGGTCGTAGAAGAACAGGTCTGGACACTCGCCTATCTAACAATGTATTTTGCTTGACCCCCTTGTTGCTTGGCTGTAGTTCGTCAAGTTACCGGGAATGTCGTACTTTTTGGCGCTGTTTTCCGGGCGGTCGGACTCAAACTCCGTCCACTTTTTTCTATTGTTAAAATTATAAAGTAAATAAAGATTGCTGGAGCCTTTTCTTAAATTTGTGAACGAAGGAAGTATTTCAGAAATTGATAAAAAATACGTTTTGATAAATTGTTTATCTTAGTGGGGAGGAAGTGGGCGGAGTTTGAGCCGACCGCCCTAACAGCAGCGCCAAAAACCTATAGCATTGTCGTGAACTAGTGAACTACAGCCAAACAACAAGGGGGTCAAGTTTCCAGGCTAGTGTCCAGACCTGTTCTTCTACACGGCCGTGGTAGCGGGCTGCACCTTGCAGATCGGAGGTAGGTTATATAGTTATTTAAAGACGAATCAATACTCAGTAGCGGCGTGCCAGAGTCATCATTGACCTAGTCAGATGGAGACATTCCAATTACGAAAGAAAGATGACAGATATGCACATGTTATAATAAGCCTAATAAAACAGTCTACTTTGCCCGCGATAAATCAGTGTCGCTATAGGCATAGCTTATTGTTTTGGAATCATACGTCGTGGTTTTGTGACCACTGTAGACGCTCCCGTAAGATAATAACTTTTTTATTGCCAGTTTTTTCCACGTTACAAAATAATGAATACATCAAGGTTTCAAAAATGTCAGAAAATCTCTGTTTGTTTGTGCCCTATCATACCAAAATTTTTAATACGTACAGAAACATAAGTTAGCAAATTAAATTCAAATCTGTGGATTAATGCCCCTTAAAGATTACTAATCAAATATTGCATTTTATTAATGCCTCAAACATAATATTTTGTGTACTGTATGGTAAATAGACGCCCAAATGTTGATGAACGGATTTTAACATGTGTGTTATACCATCATTTTGTAGAAATACCGCAGACACTATAACTTTTTAAAAACTAACTCATCTGCTTAGGTATAAATCAGTCTATGTAAATTAGGTCTACTGGTACAATTTAGTTGTAATCACGGTCTAAGAGGAAGAGGTCTTCACACTGCCTATGCTTTCCAGCAAGAGAAAATGATCCCCATTTTGTCGCCGAACGCTAGTAGTAATTTGGTGGAAGATCTGTCTTGTTTACATCTGGCGGCGTTACAATTTTCGCAATTATTGATATAAAGTTAGGTTAATATGGTAAGCTGATATAGTAAATATAAGGTACCTGTACCGAATATGGTCCCGTTCGCAATATGACCCACTAGTCGCCATTATATGGTAATGCCGAGATTGATATGGGATCTATACACACTAGTCTCTAGAATGAACATACACAATAATTAAATATCTGTCTTACATCATCCATGTGTTATATTAGTAATATAATTAATGACTAAATCACACAAGATTGTTGAACCTTAAGCGGGCCATATTCGGCACTTGTACCTTATGTTCAGTGTCCATAAATGCATTAGCATGTGTGCAACTGTTTATACATGTTGTCTGAAAACAAATATTACGTGCTTTTATTTTAGTAAACATATTCAAACAAAATCTATTATTTTCTGCCATACAAAATTTTCAGAATAGTTGCAATGTGCGTCTTACGTGTGAAAGATTGAAAAACTAAATGTTATGGTTTTAAAAAAATGTTTTCCAAAACAAAATTATTTTTCAATTTTTTTCATCCATATAATACACGTAATTCCGATAACAACTTCACATTTTTTAGCTAAGCCAAATACAAAACAAGACAAATCTTCCACTAAATTACTACTAGCGCTCGGCGACAAAAAGGGAGTCACATTTTATTCCTCAGTGTCAAGACCTCTACCTTCATAGACCATGATTGTAATATTTTTTCGCTTTTTTCTCTTTGCTTCTTTGCGGTTTTTAGCTGTTATGAAACATGTACTTTCTGTTTTCGTTTAATGAAATGTAAATTTGCAAAGCAAGTCTAAATTAATTTGTAAAAAAAAAAAAAAAAAAGTGGGCTAATGCTTGCCCCTCCGTAAATTGAAGAACTTGTTTCACTTCTCAAATTTACTGAGTAACTTGTACAATAATCACGAAGGTATAGGCTTATTCTACGAGTGTCCATGGCCAATGGCATCCAAGATCTGCCCACTTCATTCAGGGACCAATCATAATAAACGAGCGCGGAGAAAATTATTTAAATCGTCTAGGCAACCAATGACAAAAAAGTACTGCCATTTCACAATTAAAGTTCTGAGGACGAAAATGACATATGCGTCCCCAGAACAAATGCATCCAAGTATCAAGGCTGGAGGTCCCGCCGCTAGGCCGTATTCTGGTCGCTACTATTAGTTCAAAATTCCAACGCTAGAGTGCTCCACCTTCCTCCATCTCAACACTCATGCACTGAACACGTGCAGGGTGGAGCATAAAAAGTCCGAGCCATTTCTGGTTGTTTCACCCATTTCCCTGTGGATAACTTCTAATGGAAGGCGGCGGCTGGCGGTGGGTTGTTTAAGGGGGGGGTCAGTATCCGCCATTTTGTAATAATGGAACTTCTGCATATTATTTGGCCTACAAATGTTCTATAATGTTTAATGCTTCGACAATGCAGAGGGAATATTTTCTTACATTGTACGTCTATATCTGTGACCATCTGTAGAAAAAAATTATTTTCTTCCTCCAGAAGGGTAGTAGTAAAAAACTAAGAAAAGTAGTGATGGTGTGTCAATTTGGTAATTTCTCACAAGGATATTTGTGCTATGTCAGACGGAAAGTTTTAATAAATCTCATTGTACGGAACTTACAACGAAAATTGGAGAATTCAGAGATGGCAGGTACTGATCCCCCTTAAGGAAGAAGGGCTGCCAATCCTCAGATGCTTACACTTCTGATAGACGCACCGGAGATCAATGATAGTGAAGGATCTGCTTGCTTATGAACGTTGTGTGAGCTCTCAGTAATAAACTGAATCTGCAGACTAGCGTGCCAGTGGCTTCAGCGTCAATTTGCGCACAACCCTGTACAGTTCTCTCACAACTACCCCGTAGCTGCTTTGCAACACCGGTCGCAACTGGTGGAATGACCCGCACTTCGAAGGTTATCATCCCCTTCTGGTATTCCAGAAACTGGGGCACGGCATTGGTACACCTGGAATTTATGTAAGTCCCTCAGAAAAAAAGTGAGGGTCAGATTCAGCTATTGCAGAAGCCAGCCGATCACTGCATGAAATAACTAGCTCAGGCAACATTTTTCGTTGAAATGCTAAGAGTAAAACCAGGTGTTTGTTGAAGGTACACATTTTCTTGCCCAAATTTAGCTGAATGATGTATGCCGATTGGAGGTCACGTTTGAAGTAACGACGTCTTCTGAAATGTAATAACGGACCCACACTGCCGTGCCGCACTGCCATGTTAGATCTACGGAGTGGTTGTTCATAAAGTTCTAGAATGTTGTCTTGATACCAGTACCGGGGATTCTCAATGTTGTCACGTGTCTGAACTGTGGAAGTGCGCCTCGATAGTAAGAGAAAAACAACTGTGAAGAGGATATCACAAGAACATCCAGACAAAAAGTTGCACTGCCTTCGAAATCCCTTTCGGTAGTTCTTTGTGAAATCCCAATTTTGCAGAGTGAATTTCTAGATCTGTGTGCAGAGTTACGAACACTTCAACTTGAAAATTTCAGCTGAGCTTCGTGTTTCTGCTCACAATGACGTGACCAGTCAGATGATGGCTGCAGGAAGTTTCTAGAATTGTTTTTATTTAAAATCTTTTCATATTATATAATCACGGTATGGTCTGTCTGTAGAAGGATTAATAGAGTAATGCGAAACTTTATTACAAAACTGCTTAATGTATCTGAATGATATCTGTTTAGGAATAGCATTTAAGGTGGAGAGATAGGTGCTAAAGTTAACTGAGCTGTTTTCTGCAATGACTTCTGTTTTAAAATATTTTTGTATAAATGTGGCAGTGTTGAGCGATAAAAAAATATTTATGATGAATTTTGAAAATCATACTGGTGTTATATGTTCATCTTACTTTGGACTTGTAATCATTCTTGAAAATCAACCTATAATTCCCTTGTAATGATTCTGCATGATAAATTAATGAAAGATCCTATTATTGTTTATGTAAAGCAGTTTATCAAGAATATATTCAATTTCTTGTCAAAGAGAACATTGAGATAACACAACTGGAATAGATATTATGTCTCGAAAACTGAAAAATAAAGACAATTATCTAACACTCCAATTTAAAGAACGTAACACGTTCTCAAGCTTAGACCTATTTCAGTTCTTTCATAATGTTTGAAGTTTTTTTTTCTGCCGTAAATGGCGAAAATGAGTGTTTTCGCGCTCCTTTTTTTTGTATAAACATCTTTGTGCAGAATCTAAAAAAAAGTGCCGTCTACAATTCACTTTTATCTAACTTAAATATTACATCATAAACTGATATGATCACCGCTGAATGTCTGCATGTCAGTTCAGCGCCATTTATTAATACATATGAATGTAAGTATGTATGTGGGTAACGTATGTGTAACGTATAGCTTCCTATGCCATTCCTCCAATTCAGATAAAACTTTGGAACTGTGGTGAGTTGTACATGCGCCCGCGAAGATTTCTGACAAAAAACTCCATATATAAAGAGAGGTGGGGTGGGGCAAATCGGGGCAGGGAGTTAGAACAGGATATCCAAAAATTTAGCAGAAAATGTTGTTCTTCAAAAATTTCTAAAACTGTTTTGAAACATTCAAATGTGTTCGGGTGAGTACATTCCAGTGGATTCTAGTCTATCGCCAAATGACGCGAAATTGCATGACTTATTTAATTATCATTAATAGAATTTTACACTATTTAGAATTTAAAAATTTTTTTGTTTCAGAAAATTGTTTAGGAAAGTAAATATAAAATACCGTTATTTATCACTTTTTATATTACCATCCATCAGTATATTTTTTTTTAAATTAAAGTGTTAATTAGCTAAATAAAACCGTTTATTAAATTTTTCAAGTTTTTTTTTTTTTTT
This sequence comes from Medauroidea extradentata, assembly GCA_003012365.1. NCBI lineage: Eukaryota > Metazoa > Arthropoda > Insecta > Phasmatodea > Phasmatidae > Medauroidea > Medauroidea extradentata. Next base: position 10,351 of record PNEQ01090502.1, read on the forward strand.
TTTTTTTGAAAAATTTGTTTTCGAAAATAATTTATGTATGAAATTTGGAAAAAATGTAAATACATATTTTTCAAGAATTACTTAAGAAAATTTGGTCTGCTTAGAGTGAACTTTGCACGAATCAAAGAGGGATTAAAATGTAAACCACACAAACGTAGTCGCGGACAATAATTAGTCAGTAATAAGTATTCGTTCATATTTGTAATAATATATAAAATAAGTCACGTGCATATAATTATTGTACAGTATCTATCTCCCTTAGTAGTTTATTTGGTTAAATTAAGGTAATGATAACAATACAAGTAATTATTTTACATTTACAAAGTTATTGAATATATTTCTGCAACGAGACGTGTGACATTCTAAAATTTAATCCAATTTTGCGTTCTAAAATTTTATTTTTTGCTTCTTCCAGTTATCAGATGGTGGGACTGAGCCTTTACTATGACGAAATCACGTCTATGTTTATGAAGGAAACAATATTGATGAGCGAAGATAGCGTGACTCGAAGTTGGAACGTCAAGGAGACGTCCCGCACAAGCGTTGCCGTCCATGTCATCGCCATGACGGGAGGTGATGTCTGCGATCGCCCACGCTCTCTTTGTCCGCCGCGGCTATTTTCAAACCCAGCCCTCGTCGCTCGTTCGACTCCGGCTACTGTGCTCGACAATGCTGCCAGTAATATATTATTCATTACGCAACTGGGATCTTGAAATTATACTAAATCTGTCATGATTATACAAAGCAGTGAAACAAAATAAATAAGACAAGCAAAATACTAATTAGACATTTTTATTAAGTGAGCTGAAATCACAAATTATTAAAGTCGCAATTTCAAGAGTGCAACCATACAGATCCAAACTTGCTGACAGTGGACAGAGTAGGACCAACATTAACCAATCAACATCGCAATTGCGTTAAAAACATTCGATGCAGCTTACAAATCTCCGTAGCACTGTATATTTTCTTTGTGGTATTAATTATGCGTCATTTGTAAATTGTACAGTGTTAAAACGGATCGTACACAACACTTGGCACAATATAAAGACGATACGAAGGACAGTAAAATTATACCGACTGGGTACGTAACTATTCAATCTGGCAGCCCTGGCGTGACTGTCGACCCTGGCCGTCCATCGTCAATCACAAGAGGTCGCAGTTCGCGCTGTGGCTAGGGCGCTTGCCTTCTGTACACGACGATCCGAGCTCGACTCCCAGCGGGGTCTATCAGAATTTCTCGCATTTCGTAATCGTGCTGGACGATGTCGTTTGGTGACGGGTCTCATGTGCTCCATACTCCTTACATCCGTATTAACATTCCGTCCACCAGCAAAACACTATTTTTTTATTACTCGGTGGGAAGTGGGTAGAATTTTGACACGGGTCGAACTATGTTGTCATCAACCGTCTTCAGTGTAACCACACATATAATACCATCTGGTCCTGGATGCACTGCACTCACGCCGTCCAACTCACCACTTCAATATGGACAGATTGGGTTCCTTGATCACAACCACCTGTGCTTCACTAATGTTGTTTTCGGAAACCTTCCACTTGACTTGCTGGTACAGCGTGTGAAGGTACTTGCAACTCCAACTCTTTCACACTATTTGGTAGTAGTGGGTATCAGTTTCCACCGATTCTGTCGATTCGGTGTAGAGTCTGTGAAATCGTCGCCTAGAATCCTAACCAGTGATGCTCCAATGAGTTAGTGTCCAGGTATCAATACACCAGCTCGTCAGAATCAATAGACAGGTGGCACTGGGGCCGTGAATTTAGCACAGTGGGTATCTGGGCAAAATGTGTTGACAACTTCTCAAAGGTGAGGAAATGAACTCACCCGTCACTTTCTTCATGTGGGTCTTCATCGACCTTATCTGTGCCTCCTACAATCTGCTGAAACGAGGACGGAGAGGAGAGTTGAAGTACCGTGAGATGTTGTTTGCAAGGTAAGCTTGTACTTGACTATCCTTATTAGCCTGAAAAAAAAAATTATTATTAGCTGTGCATATCTACCATTCAGCTGCAATAAAGTTAATCCCGTTATCACTGTAGTTATGGGATGACAACCATCATAATGCAACAAATCACTTAAGAACAGTGACATTTGTGATGTCTTGAAAATGAGCCTTCTCAACTTGCTGAACCCAAAATAATAAGGCAAACATAAAGTTAGGCACTTATTAAAGGTACTCTCTATTGACAGCCAGTTTTAGTCAAAGTTGTTTAGCTCTCAACACCCTTGTAGTTACTCGTTTCAATGCTGACAGATTCAAAATACGTGCAGCAATGACGACGACTCTTCCAACTCATGACGGGTAGTCAAATATACTTGCTTTGTAACCTTTAGCTCCAAGACATCAGGTGCTACGGACTTGCTTGTTGTGAGAGGCTATTCTGACTGTGTGGTAAGCAGACATGAAGGGCCTAAAAACCATAACTCATTGTTCACCAAGTCCTTGAGATAACATGCCGTGCAAACCTAAATCTGTTGGGTCCTTAGCAGTCGACACATGGTACCATACACTAAGTGGAATCACAGATTAGATTTCTGAAACCCTATTTGCCGCAAATATTTTCAGTTTGTATGGGGTTATATGCAACCAGGCCAACTTTACGGAAGAATCTGACCATGCAAATATAGAGGTTAGTAACTGGATATTGTGATACAGCTTACTGACATACTGCTACAAGCGAGCCATTAAAAGGGCAGCACACAGTATCAATTATGGAATTGAAACAGTCTTGGGTGGCGCCACAGCCTTGGATGAGGTATCACAAAATCCATTAAATTTTACTTCAGAATAATTTGCACTGGATATGAAGATAATGTGAAATACTTACCTGTCTTATGCATCATAGAGTTGCAAAGCACTGTTGCCACCGACGGGTGATGTGAACCAGCAGAGTCCATAGATGCGAGCTATGGATGACAGCATACTTTTCTAGGTTATAGCCTCTCTCGTCCCAAGCACTTAAACACAGTAGATAAACTGGTAAAATTTAGGACTCCTTTTGCAATATGTTAACTGAAAGCATAGTAGATTCCTCAAATGTTACTTGGATTGCCAAAGGTACTTGGACACGTAGTTAATACAGGTGGATTATTGGATGCCATGCTGCGACATTGTCGGCCAACGGGAAGCTTCGAACGTCGAATGAACCAACAGCCATTTAGAGTCTAGTCTGTTGGCAGAAAATAACGCGAATTTGTGCATGTCTCTACTTAGTCAGATGTACAATAGAGGCCACTCACTGCAGCGACATATTGTTATCAATTAGCTGAGGACAGAGTATACGTAAGTGACTGTCACATACATACGGCAGGTCAATGAACCCGCAAGATTTCCCTGTCTGTTATCGTAGTATAGTTTTAGGCTGTGTCTCAAATAGCCCAGAGTGCACTCTCTCGCGCCCTCTTGATGTCACAGAGTGTGTTCTCTGATGTCCCAAATTCGAGAGAGAGAGTGGGCGAAAGGTAGAGTGAGCCAGAGTGAGCGACGATGCTCCCTCGCTGCACCCTCTCGCCCACTCTTCGGGAAGACATCTTTGTTTTCATTCAAAATCGAGAGAAATAATTATGCTGAGTAAAAGGAAACATTTGCGTCGTTTCTTCTATGTTCTTCGTTGACATGAATTAGGATTAATCCCAACACAGCAATAACATCCTCACGATCATATTCAAACCATAACTTAACTGGAACTGGAAAACGTTTACTGTGTGTTTTCTGCAGTCATTTATTTTTCCAGCTTTCCTTTTCTCACGCTAGGTTGCAGTGCTTCGAGGGTGCAAAGAGGGTGGCTGTTTCAGTTTGATTGAATAGTGAAACAAAGCGGGCAAGAGTGAGAGTGTACACACTCTTTATTTGAGACCCGACCTTTATCGTACTATAGAAATGAGAAATTACATGCGTTTATCTTGCTTTCGCACCATAAAAAAGTACGGTGTGCAGTGTCGGAACTTCCGGAATTTATTTCAGGATGGTGAAAGTAAAAAAAAAAGGTGGCGAAAGTTAATCAGATTAAACGATTAATTACACAATTGTATTATTTTGTTCTTGGGCGTTGGTTACTACTAGCAATTGCTGTTGTAAGGAAACACATATTTGTTTTAATTTTGTATGGAGGATAAAGTTAGGGTAATATTTTTCGATACAATATGGGCCTCCCTCTTTTATTAAAGCCTAACTATAGGCCACTGCTTGATGGTAAATACTACCTATAATTAAGATTAGTCCGGTGTGACGTCAGTGGCGAAGTATCGTGAAAGGTCAAGAAACAGAGACGTAACACAGTGTTCACAGGTTCATATTCGCTAACGCTAAAATTATATTTCTACACGCATAGTTGCTCTGCTTGAAACATTCGGGTAAACTGTACTAGGTAATAAATTCTTTAAAGCTATCCGGTAGCAACATATTCAGTATTTTATATTTGTACACAATATGCACTGTTAAACTTGTGTACATTAGCATTTGGTTATGTAAAAAAATATTTGTGTCCTACACTTAATGTCGCGGCTAAATAAAAATTCGTACTTATTATTTTTTTTTTACATTTCAAACATAGTAAAAATATATTTAATTTATAGAAATAAAACAAAATAATGTGTTACGAATATAGATCCCATGAGGTACTGTAGTATACGAAAGCTTTAACTACAAGATTTTAATTTTTTTGCATTAAACATTTGCGAATGTGACATTACTTCTTTTTATTTTTGTTATTTTTTAAGACACAAAAACATTTCGTTAATACATTTTTGCTGCGAATCGCGTATTATATTTCTGTAGGAAAGTTCCCAAAACTTTAAAATTTTTAGATCGACATAAGCAAATAATATGTGGTATTGTATTACTTTTACTTAGAATCTTTGTTATAGTTTTCAGTTTGCAGTAGCATTGGCTACATATCAACCTAAAAAATAAATACATCTACCTCCCACCTATACTTTGTAACTAATGTGACATGGTACTTATGAGTGCACTGCCTAATATATACGTGGTTTTGGTTCTTCTGCGAATCGTAAATCAAATCGTGATAGGCTATTTATTTATAAATAATTCAGAGCTAACGTGTTGCGAATATACGTGGCTTTCGTACAAGGACCCTGAAATAAACTTAACTAGAAGGTTTGCAAGTTCAATATTCATCGAGGAAGATGTGTCTTGTGAAGACACCCACGAGTACACGTGGAATATTTTCGTAGAAAAAACCTGTTTACGTAACACACTGCAACGTATTTGAAGCGTGAGGTAGGCGGCCACATTAATATTTTACATCTATCTTACCATCTTGTTTCTTTTGCATTACACGTGCTTTATTTAAGACTGATTATGTTGAGATTCTCTTTCTTTCATAAGATGAGAGGGCTAAACGTTTAGTTTGTTGTTTTTCGTGGGACTGTTAATGAACTGGTTCTTATCTAACAGTCTCACGAAAAACAACAAACTAAATAACCAAAGCCATACTCATAGCAATTGCCACATCCATAGTTATTACTAAAACTCCATGTCACAATCAACATAATACAACCGGATGTTTTGATTTATGAGCCAATAAGATTTCGTTTCACGAACGGGAAAGTTTTTCGGCAACAAAGGAAAATTTGTTGTATAAGCGGAGTCAAATGTATGTTAAAATGTGACCGGAAGTTTCAGTTTATTTACTTTAACTTGACTGGTTACGTACTCGATGTGGATTGTGATTGGCTGTGCACAGAAAAGATAAAAGTTCGCCACCTCGCTATGCGACTATGGGCCTTATTCATAGTCGTGAGATAGTTCCGAGATGATCCTGAGATCATCTTGTGCCAGTTAGTCCAGGGTTGGTCCTATAGTCCGGACCAAGTGTTACCTTATTCATAAACGCCAAGTAACGTCGGACTAGATATAGTCCGCGTCTATGAATAAGACAAAAATTAGTCCGACGATAATCCCGCACTAGTCCGGGTCA
>PNEQ01090503.1:0-21658 GCA_003012365.1 Medauroidea extradentata
CCGCTGTTCGCCGCTCTTGACCGCTGTTCGCCGCTCTTGACCGCTGTTCGCCGCTCTTGACCGCTGTTCGCCGCTCTTGACCGCTGTTCGCCGCTCTTGACCGCTGTTCGCCGCTCTTGACCGCTGTTCGCCGCTCTTGACCGCTGTTCGCCGCTCTTGACCACTTTTGACCACTGTTTATCGCTTTTGACCACTTTTTACCGCTTTTTACCTCTGTTTACCTCTGTTTACCACTTTGGACCACTTTGTACTGCTTTTGAACACTTTGTACAGGTTTTGAAAACTTTGTACCCCTTTTGAAAGCTTTTGTTTTACCGCTTTTGAACGCTTTTGTTTTACCGCTTTTGAACGCTTTTGTTTTACCGCTTTTGAACACTTTCTTCTTCCTTTTACCGCTTTTGAACACTTTCTTCATCCTTTTACCGCTTTTGAACACTTTCTTCATCCTTTTACCGCTTTTGAACACTGCTTTTTTTTTTTTACTTTTTCCCTAACAGCACGGCAACGTTGCCAATACGTCAGACTGTAACATTGTGACGTTGCTACAACATGCTGTGATGTGCCAAACAGGTGCAGAATAGAATGCAGGCAATGTGCCGATGTCTCGTGCAGGCAATGTTATAATGTGACGTTGCCTGCACGTCACAAACTGCACACTGCCAGCACATTTATAGCACACATCCAGCACGTTGCTACAATGTGCTCTGTTGTGCAGGGAATGTGCCTAACAGGTGCCGGCAACGTGCCAACGTCTCGTGCAGGCAACGTCACATTGCAACGTTGCCTGCCCTTCGCCAGCAGGTTGCCTGCATGTAGCCAGCGCTTCGATTGCACATGACTAGCACATTGTTATAACTTAAACAGCCTTATTTTAAAACTTCTAGATTAGTTTTTTTATCTTCCGTACACCTTTGCGCAAAGTGCAAATATTTACAATATCATCACTTAATGTCAGAACGATGACATAATGTGACAACAAAAAATTTCAGTTGTTTGTTTTGATATTAAGCATTTGAATTCACAATCACTGATATGAAAATATTACACTATTAATGGTACTTACGTAAAATAAAATGCTCACCCTCCCTGTCATAATTAAGTGAATAATAAATAGTTTTACAATGTTAAATGTTGTTTCACAATTTTTAAGATTTTTAAAATAGAGTTAACGGGATACCACAAGAGCTCATATAAAACACAGCATTTTCGGATTATTTGTACATGTGAATATAAAACAATTACTACTATACATGTATGGCATCTGTTGATCAGAAATGAAACTGATATGGTGGGGAAAGTTACAACTGTAACATTTCTGGCACGTGTAGGCAATGTGCTGCAAGGTCCCATCTGCAACGTTGCCCATGTAACATTTCTGGCACGTGCAGGCAACTTGTCGATAGACTGTGTAACTAACTTGGCACATTGTAATGTTGTAGCAACGTTTCTGGCACCATCTGTGCTGTTAGGGTTTTGAACACTTTTTTAAACCGCTTTTCACCACTTTTCACCTCCTAAGGGTCGGATTTCAAACACTCGAGAAATCACTTTTCATGCAATCAAGTAAACATATTCTAAAAATTTGTTACATCGTTATATATCGATGAATCGAAAACCCCTCTTTGAAGTTTTAGATTGGAAAAGTTTAGAAATTCAATGATATTCTTCGCCACCATCCTGAAGCAAAGAGTACTTAGATATCTCGAATGATTAGACTGATATGGAGGAATAATCGGATACACATTTTACATCCTTTCACCTCCTAAATTAAAGAATTTGGAAATATCATGAAATCCTATCTTAGACATTTGCAAAAATATCCAGTAGGACAAAAAATAATTTTGATAGCCCGTTCGGTTGGATATATACAAACAATTAATTAAAACATTTCTTCCTTTTCACTCCTTGGGAGTCAAATTTCGAAAAATTCTAAAACTATTTTTCATGTATTAACATAGGCCTAGTCATAATTTTGAAGCAGTAATGAACTCGGTATTTTGAAGAATTGGCTAGCTATATAAAATTAATCGAACTGCTTACGTCTTTTCTCACTCTTAATAGTCGAATTTTGAAGAAACCTGAAATTTCTTATGCGCACTTTTATGAGCGTCAATTTGAACCAAAAAAATATTGATAATAGCCCGTCAAATTCAAGCAATATCGACGACTCATGGAAAAGAAAATGCACCCCGTTCACCCACTTAGAAGTTGAATTTCAGTAAAAAAAAATTATTTACATAGTGCTTGCCTACTAAAGGGAACCCACCCTCGAAATTTCATGTTTATAGGTCCAGTGGTTTGGGCTGTGGTTCAATATGCCAATCGGTATTTAATTTTACACGCTCACACACACACACACACCTACACACATATATACATACATGTATACATAATATATGTACACACAATACAAAATTTATGGTGAAAGAGTGAAGAGGCTGGCGATAAGGAAATAAACTAATTTAAATATATTGAACGATAACAATTTACGAACTGTCCATACTAAATGTCTCAATATGCTATCAGTGCTCCGACGACACAGATATGGATTTGTAGAAACTCGATCTTACGGGGTAGTGCTCCTAGAGGTCAGACTTGAAACAAGAGACGGACTGAACAATAAGTTAATATAACATCAACAGAATCTAAAATAACTCCGGTAGTAAGACGATAGGGAGAGCTATGAGCTCTCCTGTGGGTAAAGCTGAGTACTAAAGTCTGTATATTCAACGCTACCTAGAAGGCAACTGTATAACTATTAAAAAGAACTCGGGTGAACAAATGAAGGTAGTTAGTAATAAAGACAATGAATAGAAACAAATATGGTACGCAGACAAATTGCAGATAGTTACGAAACAAGATGCTTAGCACAGCCATAGAGCCACGTCTCCAATCCTGCTCTAGTGGGAACTTGTTAGGCCCAATTCACAATGCACAGTCGGCAGTTGGCTATCGGAGATTAATATGTACGTTAAAATATGTGTGTTCACAATGCGCACTCGAGCAGTTCAGCAGTCGGTGACGATTAACATTATCTTAGACTGCTGGATTGCCGACTGCCAACAAATTCCAACCAATCAGGTTTTGCTCTCGTAATCACGTGATGTAAGCAAATATATATATTTTTTTCTTTCGAGATTTGCATTGCTTCCAAATGCAAAGTGTGCAATTTTTTTTACAAACAACGCGTTCAAAATATAACCGATTAACTAGTAGTTTTTAAAAACAATACATAAAAATCATGAATGCTGGGCTACACATCGTGAATTGTATTCGACTGTCAACTGTACCAACTACCAACAGTAGACTGCAGACTGCGCATTGTGTATCGGGTCTTACTGTAACAGACGCGGTGGCAAGTGAGGCTTGTACGTGTGTGTTGTATTGTTGTATTGTATAGTTCAGTGTTGGTACATTGCAGTAAGTTTGGGTACGGTGTTTTAATATGTTACTTTTTAATAAAATAAACATTCATGATGTTGGTAGACTTGATGTAGGAAGTAGTAAGGTGTGTAGAGGAGGGTGGCATCACTGGTCTACATTGCGTGTTGTAGCGTGAAGTTAGCAGCGACAGCAGAGATGAGCATTCTCACCAACTCGCCGAATGCCAAGCTGGACAAGACGCTGCTGGAGAAGTTTATGCGGCTACCCTTGCCTGAGGGTAAATTGCTGGCCACGTACATCTGGATAGATGGCACTGGAGAGAACGTGCGCGCCAAAGACAGGACACTCGACTTCCTGCCCAAGACACCCAAAGGTCAGTTCTACCCTCGCTCTCCATGCTTCACTACTACATGAGCCGCACCAACCTCTTTCTGTCGTGATGGTTTACCTTGACTGTTTCTTGTGGGAGACTTTCTCATGTTTACGGCAAAGAGCACATGTTAGGCCTCTCGACTAACATAGTAATAATAACTATTATCATTATATTTATTATATGTTAACTTTATTGGCGTCAGACGTTTACCTTTTAAGAGTGAATGTGTCTGTTAAGTCACATGGTCATTTTATACTATAGTCTGTTCACTTTAAGCTGAGCACACCCCAACACTTTTAGTGTCCGAAATTTGTATTTTATTTCGGCCAAATAAATTAAGTATTGAGATAGATGAAACGCGTATATTAATTTTTGGTTCCAGGGAAGTTTTGAGGCCAAAAATATTAAAGGTGATTGCAAAATGACTGAAAGAAATCTAGGCAGTTGTCACTTTATTGTGATGATACTATGTGTAAATAAGTAGGTTTAAACTTAGCTAAACCTTAAATATTTCTCATTTATAACATTAACAGCCTTTGCAGTCATTATATTGTTCTTTTTCGTGATACAAAGTTCAGTATAAATGAACAAAGTTTTTAGGTGAAGTTGGAGAATTTCAACATAAGTTTTTAATACTTTGCCAAAAAAAAGTTACTCATAATGACTGTCCGCTTTCAATACTATCAATAACAGTCAAGAACATGAGGCTAATTAAACTGAACCTTGGCGTATTTTTCAACAGTCTGATCTTTTTCGTGACACAACTTTTAGTGTTAATGCACGAAGTTAGTTGGCAGTGCTGGAGAATTAAACATAATTTTCCCGTATTTGGCCAATAAGGTACACACAATGACAGTCCCCTTTCATAACTGTCAGTAAGTGAGAAGCGGGAGGCAGGTTAAATTGAACCTTAGCCGTATTTTTTTAATAGTCTCTCTCCAGTCTTGACGTTCCATTACTGCACTAGGCAGTAGCGCATATGTTGGCCAGCCTAGACTGGTATTAATTCTACCCTGATTGCTTTTACCTGCAGAGTTTGACCTAAATATGCAATTGTGATTCAAGTTTACTAATCACTTTGCGAAGCAGCCATAAAAAAAATTTGTCCTTACATGAACGGTGCTGCTTTACTTGACTGATGCTTTCAGTCGATTGAGGTAGCAGTGTGTTAACTAAGTTTCATATTGAACATATTACACTTGTGACGACCTAAGTTTAGTTTTACAAATCTGACTGGTCTAATATTGCATAATCGCAAATTTTGTGCATGAAGCAATCGGTACATCGCAAAGTGTAAAAGTCAAAGGGTCGTGGTGGCAGTTTGCACAACGGGAAAGGTCGTGACGGTGTAGGCTAATAGAAAAATCTTACAAAGTAATTCTCAAATGTTAAATTAGGTATTAAAAGTGTGATTAATTGTTCATTTGCATGACATTAAGTAATGATGTAACAAGATAGGTATACTTATTGCTTGCAATTCTTAGCAGTGGTATATAGAAACACACACGTGTTTTTTTCTGTTATATTTTCCGTTGATCCTTGATACATTTGGAGCCTTGCACCGTGACTTCGTGAAGACGCATGCTTGTTTGCCTAATCAACATGGACATTAGTATATTTTGTACAGTGTATGAATGGAGATTGCTGGGGGTGCCTGGATGTGCCGGTGATTCTTTCACTCGCCAATCCTACCCTCTCTTTCCCTCAAATGTTCAGTTTCATCGTTTGAAATGCCTACGATGTCCTTAAATTCCCTCAAATTTTCTCTTAACGTTGAGGTTGCAATAAACATGGGTTCGTGCCGTGTAAAGTGTTTGCTTCGATTGAAATAGTGTATTCTGTATCGGTTTATTACGTATAAAAACTGTCTTAGTACGTTGTTCTATTGATTGCGGTGATCCTCCATGCCGCGCTCATGAATCCCCGCGGACATAGATAATTGTAATTACCTGCAGTTTTATAAATGACATTACAAGTGTCGGTTGTATTTGCGGTTACTAGGAAGTTACTGATTTCATGGCAAACACTATCTTATAATTAGGATTTGAACTCGGGACCTTTATAGCCTCCGTACCGGAGCCGCGCAGCAGTTGTTTAATCTGTGTGACGTCGAGGCCATAGTGCCCTTCTTTTGCTTTTTTTTTTATCGCAGGCTTCTTGGCCAATGGTGTCGCACTTTCATGGTATCGAGACGACGGTACAGTGTTATATTATTCCAAGTTCGCTAAAGCGCCGAATTGCTGTGCCATGTTACGCTTCTTATTAAGGGGGTATGTGAGCGAAAGCTTTGAGCCACATATTAAACGTAACTTATTTGTCATCCACCGTACACAGTATAGGTCGTTCGGGATAAAGTGAGCACTAAGTAACCTTAGAAAAATATCACTGGCCGTTTATTGTGTATAATTCTACGCTATCTCTAGTTGCCTTACTGCTCGTATGATAGGCAGCGAAACTATGCAATATATGTAGGTCCCGGTGGTTTTCGCGAAAAGATTTTTACACCACTTTGTTTCAGTGCCTTACGTGCACACCTGCAGCTCTGCTTTGTGGTCAGTGATTGGATGCCGTAACATACAACGTCTGGAGGTTATACCCGCAAAGCACAGACGTGTTGTGTCACGGTTATCCATGTAATGATTGGCACAGTCAAATTAATAACAACTCTGCACAAAAACACTCTGCCAATAATCATGAAGTTGAGGTGCAGGTGTGAACATAAGACACTGAAACAATGTGGGGCAAAAATCTTTTGCGAAAACTACCGGACCCTAAATATAGTTCCTTGTACTTTCCTGTTTAAATACAACCATAGTGAAATAAAAGCAACTTAAATCGTCATAATTGTATTTTATGTAAGAAGTAAACTTTATTTATTTACTCTAACTGTGCAGATTCCTACTGACTTCACAGTTTAACACGCGCAAACATAAAGTGACGTGTCCAGAGAGGTTAGACATTTCCCATCGTTAGCCGTTATGCGCGTAAATATACGAACTGGCTGAAAATAGAACTTTAGCAGGGCTTTTAGAGTGCTCACTTCATCCCGAACCACCTACACTTTGTGACATATCAAAGATTATAAGTTAGCCTGTGTCACATTGTAATTAAGCAACCCTACCAACAGCATCACAAGTTCATAGTACTAGTTGCATAAAACCCTAGATTTTCTAATGTTTCGTGTTGTTGAAATTAAGTTAAAAAAAAAAAACTGAGTTTAAAAATATTTTACTGCCCTAAAACCTTTCATACACAGGTTGTCAAAATTTTCATATCAAAATGACAGTATTTTTTAAACTCGTTTATTATAGAGTTCTGGATATTATTATATTGATAATAATAAAAAACGTACGTTTCCATTTTTATACGTGTTGTGGTTTTAATCGCTTATTTTTCTAAAGAGCCCTTTTAATTTGTTACTCGAAAAAAAAACCGTACTTGTGATTAGTGTTTGCTAAACAGACGCTCACTAATAAAATTACTACTCGGCAATAAAAGTCGCATCGATTTATGATTAGTTGATATTTTATACTCGATTAAAAGTTCGTTATTCGCTCGACATCTTATTTGCCATTCCTCATATTACACAAAACCTACACAACATTCAGGTAGTCTGTTCCACCAAACGTAGCATATCAGAGGAATGAGAGACAAATGTGTGTGGTTCGTGCCCCTCATCCTACGTAACCATATAACATAATTCTCAATTGCGACGTTTTTACATGGGAATATGTGTCGTGGGCTTGCTAGGAAAAAACATTGGCGAGAGTAAAGTTAACCATTTGGACATAGGCTACGCCATCTTGAGCGAACGTTGCTGAACTTCTAAAAAATAAAGATAGTATTAGTTGTGGTAAGAAAACATATAAAATATACACGTAATTACGGCATGTAATATAATCGTATCCAGAAAGACGACACAAAATAGAGAACAACAGAAACATTAAATGTGTGTGAAAACTGACGAACTATTACGTGTTTGTTGACAACTGCTTAAACTGACATTTCTTTAGAGACTTGCTACGTTCTTGTACTCATGTCATTGTCTGCAGAAATAAAAAGTCTGCAAGTTTATATTCAACTGAGTAGCAAGTCCTTACTGCCTTCTGGCACGACCGTTATTATGCCAGGTTTGTCGGTTTTGCACTTACTTTTAATAAACCCGCTAGTCTTAGCAATATATAGTTATGTTATGTCTAAGGTTATGATGACGTCACAAGTCTGCACCCTGACTTGACACGCTTTCCAATACTTCTAAATAACCGGCACGAATACCGCAACTCGAAGGCGTCACGGCGCACAACAACCTCACATTGCTCTTGTTTGGCGCCAATATCCTCGCCACTTACCCTGCAGGCTCTGGTTCCGTTGGGCAACTCAGCAGACAGCTTTCGAAAGATGGCCCAGCCCTTAGAAGACAGTAACTTTCTGTCATTGCTGTATGTATTACATTAACTGTTAAATTTCATTACTCTACACTTCGACAATTACCCTACATGTTTTCCTTGATTCCTAACATTCCTTACACTCGAATCATCACTATTTAACATTTATATCTTAAGAGTGCGTGGTAGATAAATAAATGCTTAAAACATCAATTGATTTCTACGCTTTTTTCGAAGCCATTGTGGATAAAATACTCAATGACAATCCTAGATAATGGTATTTGCCAGCTTTATGAGTGAATACTTATCTAAATTTACTAATTCGTTACGCGTGATCTCTTGCGCCGCAGTTAAATGCACGAGGTTCCGGCGTCAGAGATTGTGCCTCAGAAGTTCGTAACACTGGAAACAATTTTGTTTAAAACGTCGGCTAAAACTATTGTCTAGGATTGCTATTGTTGAATTTTCGCAAATTGGCTTCAAGAAACCTACATTTATAGATAAATGCTTTTAGCGTTGAACTATGTACCACGCCCTCTTAATTCAACGTTAAAATCATAAATCGATAACTGTAGGTTTCTTGAAGACAATTTGCGAAAATTAAACAATAGCAATCCTAGGCAATCGTTTTAGCCAACGTTTTAAACTAAATAGTTTCCAGTGTTACGAACTTCTGAGGCACAATCTCTGACGCCGGAACCTCGTGCATTTAACTGCGGCGCAAGAGATCACGTGAAACGAATTAGTAATGCTGTATAAATATTTAGTCATAAAGTTGGCAAATAACATTATCTAGGATTTTCATTGAGTACTTTATCCATATTGGCTTCGAAAAAACCGTAGAAATCAATTGATATTTTCAGCGCTTATTTATCTACCACGCACTCTTAAGTACTATACACTAGCTCTCCTCCCCTCTCACCAAGCAGTTAGAGGAGTTACATGAAGGGGAGGGAGGCCCATACGCCTATCATGTGCACTGTCTACTTTCACAGAGACAAAATATATACATTTCTGTTTTAGTTATAAATTGTACATAGAAATCTGCTCTGCTATCTTGTCTGCATCCTGCCATGACGACGAGAGGAGCGAATGGTTGCCGGACAGGTTATTATGTCTGTAATTTATAATAGATTACACTAGATTACTATTACTCTCGTTAATTGCGGTGGCTACCATATGACACTTCACTGACTGGCAACATTCACCCGCAATGGTACATGTCCATAAATATTGCTCAGATTATAACATTAGCCCATTGCAGGAATCGCTCAAAGGTAACATGTAATATGATAATGCTGCTATGTCATATTTTCAGAGGTCCGTATAACATTTTTTTTAATTTGCGTTTGGAAAACTATCACGTGCAGAGAATGCTTCTTATTTGTGTTGTGGGTTTGTAAAACAGATTAGTGACCGATTTTCCACGGGAGATGATATATTATGTTAATATAACCCGAGACATTTGACTTTGTTAGTTATGAATTATTCTTTGTGACCTAACAATGTATATTACGTTAAAAGTTTTTGTTGACAGTACGTGAAAAACATACTCGCGGAACGTGCGTTATTTAATAAAATTAATCTGGATGCTTGTTTTCATCATCGAAGTGATTTCCCGCCGGTGTTATTGTGTTCAAAGTCGCCTGAGCGACACGGACAGTGAAGTATTGAGGCATTGTGCAGGTTGCGTACAACGAGCTGGGGGGTCGGGATTATCTGCACTCTATCCAGGTCACACGCGCTCTAAACAGGGACTGTTATATTTACGACGTTGAACAAGAAGGAAGCAGTGAGGTAAGTCGCGCCGGTTACAACACGTCAACAACACACTGCACACACCACACGAGTAGGCGGGTCACGAGCCGGGAATATCTTGTATATAACAAGCTATTGTAATGCCTTTAAGTGAATGCTCACCTGTATCTAGTGTTTTTACGACAGTGGCTCTGAGGGGCGTGATGGTGATGGGGCCGAGGTGTTTGGTGCCGGGCACTTAAGGCACTGGTGGAGGACGAGGTACTTAAGATAAGAGGGTGTAGGGAAAAGTACGCCGGCTGGAGAGCTCGGCACTAGTGTAAAGATGGGAGAACCAGTCCCAGTCTCCTCTGCTTCGTAACAGCGTCCCTCAGTCGGTTGGAAAACTCCGGTGGATGCCGGGTGCAAAAGATGAGAGTCGTCAACTATGCCCTGCCCTGCCCTAGTCCCAAACCTTGCCATCGTCGCAAACCACAATGGAGTGTGAGGCTAATGTATAGCCTCTCACACTCAAGTCCGTCTTCACCTTCTCGTGGTCAGGGCTAATAACGTATGTGCTTGCACTACGGCTAACAGAGTGAGGACGAAGACCGGGCAAATGGTGGCCCCCTTGAGCACGCGGGGTAGATCCACGGCGGGGTTGTCTTAGGCCAGTTTCCAGAAGCTGGCTCGGAATCTCCGGCCTTCTGTGCTACCTATGAACTGAGGCACGCAGTAAAGTCCTGCGGTACAGATCTGCAGTACTGTTGATCTGAAGAAAGGGTTCGCGATCCCTGGAGAGTGGACATATACTCAGGGTATCGGCGTGAAAGCCCCAGCCTTGTACTGGACTCTTGAGTGTTGATGGTTTACTTCTCCCGCTTGGGAGGAGCCTAAGGTGAATTCTTGCGTCGCTGGCTTGGTCCGCCTAGTAATAAGACTCGTTCACGGAGCAAGACGTTTCCCCTGCTGAGAACCCGTGGGTGGTTTCGTTTCTAGACGAGAGTTGGTTTTCACTATCAGTCACCAATGGTGGATTTAGAAACATTAGGGGTGGCAAGGCCCAATTATGATTTTATGTATTGTAAAAAATACCAGCCATCTCAAAAGTGTGGTTGTTTACTGTTACAGAAGATTAAATATAACATACGTACAGGTAGGACACATTAAATGTACTTGGATCATCATGGAACAAAACTCCAATCTCCTTGAGGCAACTGGACATACTTTGGCTACAAAATGTTGAACATGAATTTTGGTGGTAGGGGGAGGGAGGGCATAAATCCGCCCCTGCCAGCCACCACGGTTGGAAGGTTCATGACCTTCTGTCGGGAATATTCAACTACTTTCGTCAGTTTTTTTTTTTTTGCAGATCTGACCACCATAATTAGCCCTGGCTGATACAAAATGACGTGACGAGCCCACCAGCTGTGCCCTACGTTACTCCGGAATATCTTCCGGTTCAGGTACAGGAGGGCAGATTCTGCCGAACAAGACTAGATTCCGGGAAATATATTTTTATAGTTATTTTTATAAACCTAAGCTAGATCAGATAAGACATCTGTATGGCAGTTTTGTTTAAAATGTTATTTTTCTGCAACTGCTACATAGTCAATTAAAACGTGTATCGTTAGTTACGTAATTAGCCATAATCGGGTAAGTAGCTACCTTAGGTAAAATCATTTCAAACAAAATTATATTTGTGATATTGAATCTCATTTAGGCTTAATTATTACGAAAACAGGTAAGCATGGCGTTACTGTACCTGTGGTAAGTAGTTTCATTCCTGAGATTACTTTGTTTTGTGTCGTGGTCTGATATCAGCTGCTGCGTGCAAACAAGGCTGCACATACTGTACTAGGCTTGTGTTCTAGCAGCACATAACTACACTATTACTACATAACGCATGCCTTTTTGAGTTTTGTGTAGGAATACCACACGCCGTACTCAGGACAAATGTTTGAAACCTATGGCATTATCAACGAAAAGTACATTTTAAAAATCATATTAACTGATGACTCTCAGCACAATAAAAGTGTAATAATAAAATTTGTCACTTCTAAAAACATCATAGTAGGAATCCGTGGTAGAAATTACCGAGGAATTATCGTTACAACTTGAATTATCTGACTTGTTCACTCGGTCGGCACAACCCATTCTCCGCTTCTACAGAACATCAAATACTGGCCACAACAAATCCTTGTTTAGCCGCAACTGTAAACTGTTATTTAACAAAGTTTGAAATTTTTGTTAAAATTTCACTTTATGCAATCTAATCACGTAAGTGAGAGCAAATTATTTTTGCAGTCACTCAATGCAGAGCGTTGCATTTTCGTACACAGTATTACAATGTGGTCCCCAGGTTCTGTCAATCGCCAAACTTAAGGACTACATTATGGAGTATTTTAACAGAATAACACCCTAACCGGTTAACATCAGAAGTATTTAAGAGTATTGTGGTTCGCTTCTCGGTGGGGTTACTTCATATTCTCGTGCGTAGCAGACGCGTCGAACGTTTATTCGAGGTCTCCCGTTTTTCTCACTATTGCATTCTACCGCAGCTTCATAGACCCTTCATTTATGGCGCCGTTTTAAGCTCGTGGAATTCAACTGAAATTATTTGTACAGTTTGTAGTAAACTGATAAATAAGTGTTTATCAAATGTTGCGATTTGGAGAATTGTTATATATATTCTAAGTTTGAATGTATGTCTGGTAACATTGCTGAGTTCTTATCATTTAAACGAAAGCGATAAAACTGTTGAATTTTTGTGCGCGTTGTTCTAATTTGCTTTTTGTGGCCTCTCACTTATGGCTCGAGAACCAAGGAAATATAATTAGACAGGGATGTAAGGGTAAGAGAAATAGATCAACTATGAGGTAACGCTATTTAATAACTACTAGGAAGACTAACACAGATACAGTATAAAATATGATTTGAAGGTAGAATAGACACATAGGGAGAGACAGGAGCTAAGGGTCAGGATAGCTCTTCGTCCCTAATAAGCAGCTTAATGCTGAACAGTGTTCCGGACGCCGTGGTCGTAGTAGAAGTCTACGTCGTTGGGTCCCCTAGGTCTCGAATCAGGACCTCTTGGTCCCGTCGCCGCTCGAGAGAGACTCCCCGTGCTTCTTGTCGGTAACCTTCCTCCACACTTCGCGCCCCCACCTCCTGTCACCTTTTTTCAGCCATTTGATTGGTCCCTTATGACGTCAAGGGCGGAGCCTTCCCGCTGCAATTGCGATTTCCCCATGCCAAAACAGTCCCAATTATTTCCCCGACGTAATGGCATTTCAAGCCGATTGGTGTTCCGTTGCTCCGCCGGTCGTTTACAATTGTGTGTTTACAAAGCTCCCCTGGCCGCATTCTTCTGTCACCGAGGCGCTGTCGGCCTCATAACATCACCCCCAAGATTACGCTGGACGAGAAGTCTCTTTCTCGTCGGGGATGATGCTGGGATAAAAGAAAGATGTAGTTGAGAAAAATTTAGAGTTCTTAACAGTAGATGTGTATTTAAGTCCACCCCTGTGTGTCAGGCGATCCGCTTGACAGGTGGAATGATGTGTTAGTTTTACTTATGTCACTATTGACTACTACTGTTTTACTTATGTTACTATTGACTACATTTTTCACTTGGGAAACTTTTTAGCTCTCATAGTCATCCCGTATCAGCAGCTAAAAGTCAAAATTTTCAATTTACGGGAACATGCTAATAACAAAAACCGACTGAATTACCAGAATGAAATAATTTACACTGAAATTAAATAGAATGGATCATGTACTAAAAGATTTCAAAATTACATAATGCAAGTCCTTTGTATTTTTAAGAAATTCTAAAAATAACGATACATTTATTAATATACGGCAATTTTTAAAAAATACAAAGGGGCTCGGTTGTATGGTTGTATGCTCTACTCATCGCTGTCTTGTAAAAGAGGATTAACTGTGGTACGCGTATAAATATACACATGTATTGTATTACAGTTGGCTGACGAGGTTCGGTGAAAACTCACAAGACAAGCCACTCGGAGTTGACAGATGGCTGTCTCAGTACATGCAGCTCAATGATGTTCTCTGAACGTCCTATGTCGGGGGAAGAGAGCCGACAACACCATGTCGACTGATGAAGCAAGGAGTTGTTAAGACTCGGCATCAGTCGCCATATTGAATTATTTTATTTTTCGCTCTTATGAAATTCTGAGAAGGAAAATGTCAAATGTATTACTCTAATATCGCTTCTGTTTACGTTGCGCTACAATAAAATCATCGGAGTTGAATTTTTAACGTATATTTATGTCGTAATCAGACTAGCAAATTAAGAATGTAAATGAAATTGCTCGACTAATTACGGCTTAAATATACGTTAAAAGTTCAACTGCGATGCTTTTATTGTAGCGCAAGGTGAATAGAATTGATATTATCGAAACAAATTTTCCATTTTTCTTCTCAGAGTTTCATAAGAGCGGAAAATGTAATAATTCAATATGGCGACATATGCCGAGCCTTAATCCAGCAGGAGTCTTCGCCAAATATATGAGCGATACCCGAGGAGCAGGGCATCACACTGCAGACTTCCTACTGGGCGTGTGTAGACATCTGCTTGTACCGGAGAATGACGTCATATGAGGCCATACAATAGATGGGCGCCGGAGAGTGAAGGGCCGGGGAAGCAGTATATCACGAGCAGACCCGCCAACCAGCACAAGCCAAGCCAGGGGCACAACTTAGTCCAGTCAAATTAGGATTTTTGCAGCATTAAATTATGTATTTCTAAAATTTTCAGGAATAGGGAGGGACAGGTCCTCTGAACAACGCCTAATAAAGTCCCATCGATTTCCGCACCGGCGGGTGTGGGAGGGAAGGAGGTCAATGGCTTTTTTTTTTGCACATATACTGAAAACGGTGCGACGCACAGAAAATATTATACTTCCCACGACTAAAGATTATTAAATTTACCACAAAAACGTACACTTAACATTTTCCTCTACGAGTTACTGTTTTCGAGATAAGAGCCGGCGAAAATGGAAAATTGGCAGAAAAATTTGAAGCGCATCACGTTTTTCACCAAACTTACCTTTCTGAATCTTTTCCCTTCTACTTTACACGATACTCATGGAATAGAAAGATGCAGAGAATTGAATTTCCTTCAAGCGTATACTAATTTTGTTAATTTATCTTCTTGCAGTCAAAAGTTAGAGCGATTTTAAATTTTAGGGTCGATTTCGAAATTCTACTAGTAAACTGCTCATCGTTTTGTTTTCGTTTTCAAGGGCATTAACTCTCTGTATCTATTTATTGTTTATACAGACATAAATTTCATTTTTTACCGATAATTATATAAGAAAGTATATACAGCATATATAGTATAAATATATATATACATTTATATATGTTATACATATATTATACATATGAAGCACGAACTATTTTCAACCAGAGGTGAAATGTAGGTAATAAGTTTGTGTCAAAAACTTTGTACCTATATTACAATAGACTAACTACCAATGCAAAAGTAAAAATTGTGTTTACATACCCTAATTTTTTTCGTTCGCTCTTCCAGCCTATCAAACATGTAAAGCTGTTCATACTCTTCACTGTCCAACACTTTCAACTCTTTTTGAATGGGAGCACTGTTAGTGCGAGCTCTGTGGCAATTGCGAAAGACAGGTGAGCAGTGAATGCCGGCTTTCCGACATCCACATCTCATGCCACAGCCTGTAGCACGACGACAAAATATGGAGTTCTGCACGCTGTCAGGTGCAATAGGGACCTTCGCCTTAGTAGGAGTCAGATATCCCCCATATTTTCTTGTCCAGCCCCAATGTTAAGGCTCGAGAGATTCATTTCCAAGCCACTGTACCTATAGAAACACTCTGCACGAGTGATGTAGAGCAGCGTCCTTTGTAGGTGGCAATGAAGACAAGTTTGCTTTCATATTGGCTGACGATTTGACAAAGCATATGTACGTATAGAACACAACAGAATTGAATATGTAGTAATCAGACAGCATTCTTCAACGATGTAGTGATTACAATACTAAATTTAATCTATATGTGATGATTGAGGTCATGCTCGTGGGATTGGGCTTGATACATCAGTAGGAACAACTGTTCCCCCAGCAATGTCTTCTGTTGTGGATATGGAGTAGTAAAACACTTCAGCAATGTTTTGGTTTCGTTAGGATACTACTGGAATCATTTGACCATAGCTGCTTTACTTTCCCCATAAATTGCAGAAGTTGTATCACATCCAGTGGAGCAATGGATAAACAGAATGTACCGGCTGAATGGCAAGATCTGAAGTTGTTGAGAGGAGTACAACCTGTCTTCTGTATTTTCTCTTCCAAGCTTCATGAAAAACACATACATGTCTCGAGGAGTGAGTGCGACGAGTAAAACGAGCAGTTCTACATCCTCGCAAACTACTACCACCACAGTTGAATTAGAGGCATTTTGTAATCCACACTTGACAATGCTGCAGTAAGTGTCTCCTTTGGCTATGGTGAATTTTATATCCTTTACACCCAAGGCCTTAGCTAACATGATAATAAGCTTGGTTTTAGTCCTTTCATTGGAAAGGAAGTTTTCCTGTTGAACAGTAGCCACCATGTTCTCATCAAAGTCTATATTCGCAGATGTTTTAGTTCTTGGTATCTGTTGTTGTTCGGCTCTTTTAGCGAAATTCATGTCTTCGTAACAATCAAAAACCACAGTAGAGTTATAGTCGTAATGGTTAAGGATGTAAGACACATATTCATCACAGATAGAGGCGAACTTGGTGGTGTTGTTCCACTTTACTCTATTGAGGAGGAAGCATCCATAGATAACAACAAAACTGTTCAAGTTTTCTGTTTGATTGAATGAAGGAAAGGCATCATAGAGAGCTGACTTTTTCGTTTTCCTCCCGAGTCC
The DNA here is from genome assembly GCA_003012365.1 of Medauroidea extradentata. Lineage (NCBI taxonomy): Eukaryota > Metazoa > Arthropoda > Insecta > Phasmatodea > Phasmatidae > Medauroidea > Medauroidea extradentata. The sequence continues at coordinate 16,791 of PNEQ01090503.1, forward strand.
TTCATAGAAAAGAGTCTACATCCCCTTCAGTTTTCTTGTTAATTATGGTTCTTTGGAAAATCATTAAAGGCTCGACTACCACTGTACTCCGTTGTCCAGTTTGACTGTGTTGCTCATAGCAGCCAAAGGGACAACTACTTTCTTCTTACATTGCTTAATTTCTGCAATGTTCATTCCAATAAAATATCCCATTATACGAGTTCCAAAATTATGGCACGGAATGTGCAGAGCTGTACGTGCATCAGGCGAGCAACTAAATCCAGTCGGACACTAACGTCTACATACACCCTAAAAATAACACTGCAATTCATAATCAATCGCGAAAATATGTATTCACTTTCTGTCACATAAACAGACATTTCAGGAACTGAAAAACAACATATATTCTGCGTAATTAATAATAGTTCCATATACTGATATCTTGGGCATACAAATAAAAAGTCGTTCAGGTACAAAAGCAAACATACACATTAATGTTTTACACTTTCAGGGACGATTTAATATTTTGTAATTCCCCCTTTTCCTTCTATCACAGCTTACAAACGTCGACACATAGATTCCACCAATTTTTTTGTGTTCGCAGATGTAAATTTATTCCACTGTTTCACAATCGTCTTTACTTTTGCATTTGTATTTTTGGTCCTATACTTTAGTTCTCCCCAATGATGTTCAATTGGGTTGATGTCTGGTGACTGGGGAGGTGAATGCAACTGTTTTGGTACATTGTACAGTTGTACAGTAGCCATTCTTTTACAATGGCTGTATGCTTAGGGTCATTGTCATGTTAAAACACCCAGTCGGTTCAGTTTCTCAGCAGATTGTTTTAAATTCTTCAGGATGGTGAGATACTTCCATTTATCCATAATGTCCTCAATAAATACGAAATTCCCTACCGCAGCTCCAGACATGCAAACCCACACAAGAATATTTCCACCACCATGCATTTCAAAATATGGAATCTTTACTTCGATGCAGAGTTGCAAAGTCTAGACGCTTCTATTCATATACCATGCTTATGAACGGTTCCTTCCTTGCAGTTCTACTTTGAAACTCATGATTTTTCAGAAGTCTTCGTACTGTGCTGGGATGAACAATATTTCCACTAGTATTTGCGACATCTACCGCTAACTCCGTGGCTGTAATTTTGGGATCTGCATTCACTTGTCTAATGATGTGCCGGCGCTCCCTGTTAGATAATTTTGTTGGTCTTCCACATCTAGCTTTGTTTTCTACACTTCCTCGATCATTATAGCTTCTTATTACGGTCTGAACACTTGCATGGCTCCGTCTAACAATTTCCCCAATTTTACGCAGTGAAAAGCCCTTTTTATTGAGCTCAGTTATATTTAATTTTTCCTCACTTCCACTGTATTTTTTTTATTTTTGGATCCATGTTACGCGATCGAATGAGGTATTGCAATACACGTGTACTGTATCCAGAAACTGCACCAATTTCACTGTGTTCACTGGAATGTCTCTTCTACAACTGACGAAATACTCGAAGTGCATGTTGACTTCTGTACTGCAGTAAACACTCGATGTTGCATCTATCACGCTTGTAGTGCACGATACTGGTCTGAATACCTTGGATTTTGTTGTTGTGGAAGTGGACGCGGACATAGAATTGCACTTTCACCTCTGTGCATTCAGGGTTGTACCATATATGCTACACAATTGGGGTGTATGTAGACTTCAGTGTCCGACTGTATGTAGTTGCAAAAAAACGGCGAGCCATATCGTAAAGTAACTCGCTTGAAAGCGGTAACTTTCCTTAACTTCTAAGTGTAACTTGCGTCTCTTACAAGTATGGGCATTTTAACATTTATTTTATATTATGGTTCGCGTAAAAGTTCGCACTTCACACACACACAGTGTGTATGTATCTGTGTAATGTGTGTATTTATATTTATATATTTTTACTATTGTGGGAAATAAATACCATTTATGTCTATATAAACAGTAAATAACTTGATACGAAGAGTTAACGTCCCTGAAAACTAATATAAAATGATGAGCATTTTACTAGCAGAATTTCAAAAGCGACCCCAGAACTTCAAATCACTCTAACTTTTGACTGCAAGAAGAAAAATTAACAAAAGTAGTGTACTCTTGAAGGAAATTCAATTATCTACATCTTTCTTTTCCATGAGTTTCGTATAAAGTGGAAGGAAAAATATTCAGAAAGGCAAGTTTGGTGAAAAACTTGAGACGCTACAAAATATTCTAAATTTTTTTCCATTTTCGCCGGCTCCTATCTCGAAAACGGTAACTCATAGAGAAAAATGTTACGGCAATATCTTGTGGTAAATTTAATGAGCTTTAATTTTGGAAAGCGTAAAATTTTCCGTGCGACGCACCGTTTTCGGTATATGTGCCAAAAACTGAAGAAAGGGGCCTTTGACCCCCCCCCCCCGCGGCAACGGAAATCGATGGGACTTTATTATGTGTTGTTCAGGGGACCTGTCCCTGCACATTCCTGAAAATTGTGGATCTACATGATTTAATACAGCAAAACTATTTTTTGTCTAACTTGACTGGACTAACTGTGCCGGGTGGCGAGTCGTTTGACCACTCAAGAAGCTTCGCTAAATGCTGGTTTGTTAACGATGAGGGGCGAAGCAGATTAATGATGTTGCTACTCCTTAACTAAGAAGGGAGAGACGAAATAATTAGACCTTAAACGGGACACCTGCTAGCCAACTGAATATTTAAGATATATGCAATACCTTTAAAATCGACTTTCAAAATAGTACTTACGTAAAATACAGGAAAATGCTTATAGTTAATCACTATCCTGTTGCTAATGTCAAGTATTAATGATATCTTTAATATGTAAAGAAATCTCCCTTGAAACCCCTTACACGAAGGCAATAAGCGTGTCCACCGTCTAACGTTAACACATTTCTTCGCCTCCAGGTATTTGAACATTTCGGGTTGTCTAGTTGAGCGATACAGCGATAAATACCTTTAGTGCATCGAGTGTTTTTAAGAGTGCACGATTCACAGCAAAAATAAACACAACTGTCACTATGACAATAACAGCGCCTCGTACGTCGGCAAAAAGTGCTAATAGCTCCAAGGAATTAGTTTGTACATCCAACAGAAATGTACACGTGCCTCAAAAACCCTGTCAAGTAAACCTCAAAAATTGAGAGCGACATTATAAAAAAATAACAGCAAAATTAATTTTTGCCCCACGTAAATCAAATGCACGAGTTTTTATTGAAAGTAGAGGGATGGAAATTCGTTAATTTTATGAATAACATAACATTGATGAAGCTCACTTTGAAAGAAATTAAGTTAACTTTGGAGAGATTTTTCTCGCATAAAAACGGAATAAGTGTTATTAAGGAGATATATTCTGTGGCCAGGACGACACTGAGGTCTAGACATCAAACAACACGTCCTTGATGGCGCAGAATCTCCTTATAAGGTGCAAAATGGTTCTATCGAAAGAGTTTTTTTTATCGTAAATTTTAAATATATACGTCTGATAGGAAATAATATTATGTTATTAATCTATCCGTGCTAAAAGAAATGGGGTCTGTAACCACTAACCCCACCCCCTCTTCCCCAACCCAGCTATATCCCTGCTTGGAGAAGCCAGCTTATGTGGCGTGGGAACTTTGTACGCATTGTATAAAAAATAGAAGTAACTTGTATGACGGATGTTTGCTGTAGGGAAGGAAGGAGGGGTGGGGTAGGGGTGGTGAAGATGAAATTGTTAATCCCATCAGGACTGTTGACCGTCACTGAGGGTCGATGAGTCGTGTGTACTCTAGTTGACAGAAGCGATGTAGCAGCTAAGCTATGCTGGTTGCTAGTGTTAAGGTCAGGTTTTACTAAGAAGTTTCGTGAACTTGTAAGACTGGTTTGTCATTCAAAGCATTGTCGAGTGGAAATTAAGACCATACGTGTTTGTACGTGTCCATAATATTCAGCTTTTAGGCATGTATATAAGCGAATGGAAATTTAACCGGGAATTTGTTTTAATTCTGTGAAAATCCCAAAACTTTCGGTACGTGCAGAACGTTTGTCTGCCACCTCGAAATTTATTGAGTTGTTTAACTACTAAAGGCGGTCCTGATGCAGGTTACTAAATTTGTGGATAGCCTTTAAATATGAGGGGAAGAATCACGATTGTTTATATTTGACATACAATACTATCGTAACTTTATTAGAGTAGAGTAGACTGTCTGTGGAGCATTGCAGCTGACAGCTTAAATATACAAAGTTCTTGACTGGATTTATTTGCTTGGGCATACTCCATTGCGATATATAATTAGCTTATCTGTCTCACTCATTCCTGCTTTAAATAAGGAAATTTCAGCAATTTGTCTACGATAATTTAAATATTTATTTTATATACATACGTTACGGCCATAGGCCTACATGTTTTTACTAAATTGTATGTTTACGCAATAAATTCGACTGCCTTACATACTCAGGTTATGTAGCCTAATTGTTATAACAGGATACTAGCGTGACGAAGTGTTGTTGCCAGAGATCTTCACAAGCACTTTACTTTGTTATATTTCTACGTTTTATATGTTTGGCCATACCAGAGCTAGTAATTTCCTTGTTATTACGGTTTTTTGTGTGACGTGTTTCACGGAGTAACATAATTTATCAAGTGTAGTATATTAAATTTATTAAGAGCCATGGTCACCATGCCAACAGAGCCCGAGCCGGCTCACGGAGGTACTGAATACTTTCTTATTTGTTTTGTTTTAATCACATTTGTTCAAATAAAATCATTCAGCATGTAATTTAACTAGTTTAAAACATGTGTAGTGTGCTCTGAGCGTACTTATATTAGTTGGTACAACTGATGTGCAACTGAAAATGTACGAAACTGGCGCCTCAAC
>PNEQ01090504.1:0-31397 GCA_003012365.1 Medauroidea extradentata
GCCTCGCTCGGCTCTCAGGCTTCCTTCCTCTCTCTCGCCTACTCGCCGCTGGACTGTCCCCCTACTCACTACATACTGCCTACTTAAAAGTTACCTACATCTTACATCAACATAAAAACTAATTAAAGCCACACTTAACTTTCTCCTGTCGATCAGCACCTCGGCGATCGACCACGCGTGCTGACTACATCCTGGCCCCGCGTAACTCTCGTCCCTCGTGCCACGCCTGTTGTCTTCCCTCCACCATCATGCCATTGCCTCCTTTTCCCCCCTCCGGTATCACGTGATCAGCGCTGACTTCCATGTCCCCTGTGCACCCCTCCGCCTACTCGAAGCTGCACGCTCAGACCGTCTTCTCTCCCCCACCACTCCGCTCACACCATATCCAGACCACCCGTGCAGCACACTCCCCCTCGTCCAGCTGTGTCACGCTCACAGTGTTCTGTCTGCCTTTACCACAATATACTGCTCGGCCAGCAGTTCCTACCGTCCCGAACAGATGTACACTCTACTGCCGGTCACGTCAGGATCACGCAGTGCTAGCTTCGCGCTCTGATCACGGAAAACACGTCAGCAAGCACGTGCGCAGCGTCGCCTCTACTGTCTCCACAAAGCTAAACAAAAACATCGCTGATGTCTCGCGTCGATTCCTGCATTAGGTTTCTCTGTATGTTAGAACAAGAACGAAAAATATAGACAAGCTTCCTTACAGAATGCCTATATTCGAAAGTTAAAGTGTCAGAATAAAAAAGCAAAAAGAAAATTCCTTCCGAAATTAAAAATTTCAATTTTTACACGTAACATTTTTGCCTCGGCTAACGATAATTTGTGACCCACAAATTTTATTTCAATTATTCAGTTAAAGTTTGGCTAAGGTTTACAAATCGAACGAATATAGTTATCTTCTTGCCTTACAAAACTTTTCCAGATACCTTGCCTTTATCTTAGACTCTCATTTTATTTCTCCATAAGGAAGGGCCACAAACTCACGTTTTATAGGGACACGAGTCTTTTCCAGGTCTACCTTTGTGTACTGCCCAATTACATCAGACAAAGAAAAAAAATAAGTTTAAGTATTGACAGTCCCTACTAGAAAAGTGACTTTCACATTGAGTCTACAAAAAAATTTTTTTTTGGGCTGGTATACATTTTGTAGTTGACGGTGTTGCAATAGTGTTCATGGTTGTGTGAGTACATAATGAAGTAAACAACCAACTTGGAGGTACGTTGCGGCAACTGTCTTGAAGAGCTCCCACAACTCCCAGGAGATCCATCTCGATAAGGTGGAAAAAGCGCGCTTGTGAATGTTCGAGAGGAATGGGTCTCCGGGTCATCCAGGGGCTCGACAACCAAGCACGCCACGCACCGCCCATCTCTCTACTGTATTCTACTGGAACACAGTCCATAGGTAGCATCAAAATCACAAGAAAGCATAACATACATATTCTCACACATTCGGACCAAATCTACAATTTAAGGAAAACTGTTAGAGTTTCTCTCATTAACACTGTAAATCAACTGTCGAGGAAATACGCTGGACGGTTCTGACAACCTTTCTTATAGAAACTTATAGTAACATGATTCAACTAACACAAGATCTAATTACCACCCCACAAATGCTGAATTACAAAGAACTAAACAAAATGCCAATCCTAGCGTGGGGAGCAAAGGGTTATAGTAGGAACATACAAGGTACAAACAGAGGAAATGGTAAAGGGAGTAGGATGGTAAGCTCTTCATGGATGTCACCTCGAAATCACCAGGGTATTCACCAGCAGAGTCCATACACCACATCCCTAACCCACAGTTTATTGGGCACGACATACATCTTCACCTCAGGGCTGCACTACTCGTCTTCACACATGGTTACGTCCCATCGACCATGTCCTCGAAGCCATGGAGCCTTCACTAGGTCTCCCTACTGCAGCTCCAAATGCCCATCTTACAAGAAACGGGGAGTGAACCAGGCTCTCCTCTTTGTAAATGTAAGGCCAAAGTACCCCGCATCACTGGCAAGACACACCCTTCATGGTCAGCGGCCTCCAGCCAGACACCAGTGGTCTTCCTTGCTTCCACGTGAAGTAGTATCAGATTGGACCTTGCTAAAGTTGAACTGCACCCTCATCCAGGTAGGAATGTCCAACAGCCAGATAATTGTTCGAAAGCCTTATCCATCAGTCATGAGTCTCTGAGAGTCCATTGGTCACACTAAACACACTTCTTCTGCTCTTCCAGCTGCACACTGCCATGCGCGGAAAGGATTAGAGAGAAATAGAAAAAAAATGTACTTAACTTAGGAGTATAAGATTTAGGCAAAGAAAAGTTCAGGGAATGAAATCTAGATTGGCCGAACCCTCCCCGCATTAGCCTACTACACAGAACTCAATAAAAATACGTACTACCCTCAACAAGCAAACATGAAAAAGATCCTAGCATGAATATTCAAAACTCAGTATTACCGACCCTATACCTAAATTATTATCTTATGTGTCCTAGTATTTTCTCTCAAGTCGAAGTTTTTATTTAAAAGCTCAGTCTTTAAGGTACCTTTTTTTATTTTTATTATTATTATGGGTGGCCACCCTGTTTGATTTTTCTGATTTTCATTCACAATTTACCCACTAAGTACAATCAACACCCTATCATAGTGTAACTACACCTTGCCAAACTTTTTAATTTCCTCTCACTACTCTGAGGGGTCTCAAAACAAATTAACATTTAACTAATATTAATTTTTAGTACATTCAACATTTACATTTAGACCCCTACTTCTTTCGCACCAGATCTGACTTATCCCCTACGTACAGGAACTGTTCCCTTACAGGGTTCCTACCTTACTACATAACTTTACTTTTTTTTTTACAAAAAAAAAAAAAAAGAAATCGTCTCCATTGTAACTCTGACAAGTATTGCGATTGTTTTCCCCAAACCTAAACTGAACGTACTAATATCTTAAGGGCAAACAAATTAATTCCCAACTATCTAACTCTCTTGGATCGTCAACCACAACTGAACATGATCCCTCTCCACTGGTCGGCTCCACCGGTGAAGTCACCTCCTCCACTCTTTTCTTTTGTCTGAAAAATCTCATCAGAAGGCAACACACAAACACTACTGTTAACACTAAAATTACTGTAGTAGACCCAATCTCTAATGCAATTACTGCATCAAGGTCCCCAGCGGCTACTCTGGGCAATGTCCCTATGCCTATTAAATACGGATTCCGCCAAACTATGGTGGCTAAAATTACAATAACTAACCCTAGCGAAATTGATTGTAAGTTCCTGATCCAAAAGTTCTGATACCCAACTGGTTCCTTTATGTTAACACTCGCTGACAAATCCCTCGCGGTGTTCAATGAAATATTTAAATGAGGAATCACCTGAGTCCAATCATCTACCAAACAATCATTAAGTGAAGGGAAAACCATCTGTCTTGACGACGAATGAGGGGAAAAATGCAACTTCTTGACCTTAGACCAAGCAGCTGGAATTATATGTAAACTATCAAATTTTGTTTTTGACCCAATGTCGCAAGGATACATCTCATTAATACGAATCTCTCCACTGATCATCGATTTACAGTCACATGGCACAGTAACATCCAAAGCACATGGGTGAATTTGATCCCCTAAACTCCTGGTTTCGTTTTTATTTATCGTACAAGATAATTATAATATGCCCACCGCATTGGTAATAAAATACCTCTCAGGCCCAACCTGGGTGATAATCAACTGGTTTCCTACTTGGCAACTAAATGAACAGACCTCCGCCAGATGTTCGGTGGTAGCTCCCTCGAATACTGCCCTAGGGCACATAGCACCTGTCATAGAGTCTCCTGAGTAACGCGGAACAAAACAAAGGTTATCATGGTACGGGCGGCATTCCTGTAATGCTCTACCTCTCACTGCAGTTACCTGATCGTGATTTACTGCTAAAAAAGTAGTCTCGTGATGTAGCATGCAAATGGAATTTTTCCATCGAAAAGGTATGGCGATAAAATCAAACAATTTCCAAACAGCATCTCTCTTAATTATAGGAACTTTCAATTTTATAAAAAATTTCTCGTTAAAGATTTGACACTTATTAACAGGGAGATGATAGTAGATTTGAGTGTCCTGGTATCCATCCTTTTTCACCACCTGTTCCAAATGTACTAACTCACTCTGTAATTTTGAAGGAGGGATCAAAACTGCAGGTAATTTACTTGAACGGCACTGATCGAGAATTTCTATCCAATATAGTGAGTGGGTTTGCTTGGAAACTAGAGTAGCCAAAATGAGTTGAGCCTGATGTAGATGTGAAATTTCTCGTAAAATCCCTGAGTAGCTTTTGTTTATAGAATCTCTAAAATCGGATAGAAAATTCGTAAGATTTCTAAGTTTAGTTTGTACTTTGTCAAAAACTTCAGACACAGCTTCATTTACAATCTTGACCTGATTAGAAAAATTAGCCAACTCTGCACGATTAGATAAGACCTGATTACTGATCTGCTCCAAGTGTTTTGGTAACTCCTGCTCATTTTCAGATAAAACATCAACCTGGCCGGACGTAGCAACATCACAGCACCAGTTTAAAGTCTCCCCTATAAATGTTATACCTCATTGGCTTCTTGCTACTATATCATCATCAACTAGGTCATCACCCGCCGCTTCATTGACAGACTTAATTAGGACCTCAGCCAAAAGAAAAAAATGTTTAGCCTCTCTTTGAATGTGACAAAACTCCTTTACGCCATTGTTACTACATGTGAGCCCTTGGTTGATTTCTTTTGAATTATCGGGTAAACTACAGGGCCAGGCAACTTGAAAATTTAGTGGAACAGTGGACGAATATACAGTCACCTTTGTCAGAGGATGAAAGTGTGCCCCTGCTACGACTCCGACTTCTGTCGCGGTGCTCCGGACCAACTGCATCAGTAGGGACTGGAACAGGACCCAAACCAGCCCTCTGATCTCCATCTTATCTCAGCTGTCGTTGCTCCTTTTGCATCACTTCTCTTCCCAAGGGTCCTCCCCAACCTCCCACTGTAACAAGTCAATTTCACCTAGTTTAGCTCTGAACAGATTATTATAATTTACATTTACCCTTCGGTGAAGTGAGTCCCTATGACGTTAAGAAATTTTTTTTTCTCCAATAAAGCAAATAATGTCTGAACAGGCAGAGGATGTTGCACAATATTTACTTCGACATTAAATTAATTTTTAATTGTCTCGTTTTCAGACAAAGTGTTGGCCCCAAACCAAAAAAAAAATTATCTTTAACTCCTAATAATAATAACAATGAAATAAATTAAGATGAACAAAATTAAGCTCGATTATAGACATTATAGACATCCTCCTTTGACAAATTTCTAGGGGTTCTAACTTTGTATAAATTTGAATTTATTTTCTTAATGATCACTGCGGGGACATTCCATCTATGTAAAAATTTAGGGGTAAGACCCTTCTTCCGAGTAGGCTTGAAGATTAGGACCTCCTGCCCCGGGCTATACTCCACCTCTTGCCTATGTGGGTCATACTGCTTCTTGCTTCTCTCCTGTTGTTTGCGCAGGTTCTCCAGGGCTTGGCGTTGAATTTGTTTCCATTTTTACCATAGCCGCTTGCTATCTTCTTCATCTACTCGACGGTTGAGGCACACCTCTGATGGCAAAACAGGTTCTCTCCCATACAGGAGTAAAAAGGGGGAAAACCCCACACTTTCCTGCCTAGCAATGTTATAGGCAAAAGTAGTCATAGGCAAATAAACATCCCAGTTTCTCTGTGCGGAATTTACGTAATTAGATAGCATCGATGTTAATGTGGCATGTAAACGTTCAACGGCCCCGTTGTACTGTGGCCGGTAACCCGATGTCATAGTGCCCTGTATGTCTAACAGCCTAAATAATTCCTTAACGACAGCGGAGCTAAACATCTTTCCCCTGTCTGTCAGAATAGAATCAGGAATAGAGTGTCTGCAAGCTATGTTTTCAAGTAGAAATTGGGCTACTTCATGGGCATCTCCACGGGGTACCGCTCGGGTCTCGGCCCATCTGGTGCCATAGTCTATTGCAGTGATGATATACTTGTTTCCCTGAGAGGTCTTGGGAAATGGCCCCAATAAATCTACCCCTACTCGTTGGAATGGTTCCCCCGATGGTATGGGCTGCAACAACCCCGCAGGTTTTTGACAGGTCCCTTTTTTCGTTTGGCAGTCTACACATGTCCTAACATAGGCCTCTACTTGTTTATTCATCCCCTTCCAATAATACCTCCTACGAATTTTGTCAATAGTACGTGCCAAGCCTAAATGTCCTCCTACAACTGGATTATCGTGACAATCATAAAGGATCTCCTCTCTCAAGACCCCTGGTACCACCAACATATTTTATCTACCCTCTGGCCTCGTATTACTTTTAAATAAAATTTTGTCCTGAAGAAAATAATTTTTAGCCTCTCGACTCAGTTTGGATTTGGTGCTAGATGGGTGTTCTATTTCCCTAATTATTTCTGCCAGCTCTGGGTCGTCTCGCTGTGCTTTGCCCAAATCATAACCAGGTAACGACAACACAGGTAATTCTAACGACTGTTCCTCGTCTTTACTGGTGCCTATGTCAACCGCGTTACGACTCAAACAATCGGCGTGGACGTGTTTTTTTCCGCTAGAATACTTAATTTCAAATGTATACTCCATCATCTTTAAAGCCCATCTTGTTAATCGTCCTGAACTATGTGCATTCATCTTCAGTTTATTCATGTAGCACAGACTATGATGGTCTGTCACCACTGTGAAGGGTTTCAAATATATGTATGGCCTGTACTGATCCAGGGCATATACAAGGGCTAAACATTCCAAATGTGTGATGGGGTATTTACATTCTGCAGGTGTCAGTGATCTACTTGCGAAGGCTACTGGATGCAATTTACCTTCTTTCTGCTGCATCAGATTAGCACCTATACCTTGTGTGCTCGCGTCAGTGTGAATTTCGATAGCTTCGTTTTCTTGGAAATGAATTAGTACAGGGGCAGAGGTTAACCAGTTTTTTAAATTCCTAAAAGCTTTCTCCTGTGCCTCTCCCCATGAAAAGGGTTGGTTTTTCTTAAGTAATGTGGATAATGGTTTTGCAATTTGGGAAAAATTTTGGACGAATTTCCTATAAAAAGAGGCTAAACCCAAAAAAACTACAAACACTTCTCTGGTCGTGTGGAGGAGGAACATTTTGGACAGCTTTAATCTTATTTGGATGCGGTCTGATACCATCACGGTCTACTAAGTGGCCTAATACTTCAGTCTCCTCATAACCAAAGGAACATTTCGATGGTTTCAAAGTTAGGTTTTCACCCTGAAATCTTTTTAACACTTGCTCCAACCTATCCAGATGTTGGTTGAAAGTACTGCCAGCTATAAGGACGTCATCTAAATATACTAAGCAGGAGCCCCACTTCGACCCCGCTAGGGTCTTATCCATATATCGCTGAAAGATCGAAGGCGTTGTTTTTAAACCGAAAGGCAGGGTCTGAAAACAAAATGTTCCCTCTGAGGTAATGAAAGCAGTTTTCTCCTGGTCTTTCTCAGCTACGATTAACTGATGGTATCCTGCATTCATGTCCAAACGACTAAAATACTTTGCTCCGGTCAGATAATCCAGGAAGTCATCGATTCTCGGAAGGGGGTACTTATCGTCTTTCAGAACCTGATTAATTTTGCGATAATCAACACAAAGACATTGCCCGCCATCTTTCTTTTGTACCAGTACCATTGGTGAACACCAACTAGTCCGACAGGGTCTGACGATTCCATTTTTAAAGTGCTCTTCGACAATATCATGAATGACTTCTCTTTCTCCTGGGGACACACGATAAGGAACTGACGAAATAGGTGGGTGATCTCCAGTGTCAAGTGTTACTACTTCAGATTTAGTTCTGCCAATCTGACATGGACTCCAGCTTAAACTCTTTTTATACTTGAACAACACGTCTCTTAACCTTGTCCTCTGTTCTGGTAATAAATTTGGATTTATATCTAACTGTTGTTCATCAAAATAATTTGGTTCATTAGACTGCACTGTTCTGATTGGCACAGTCTTTTGTTTTTCTACTCGCTCACACTGATACAGGGTCCCTAACTTCATATTTCTGTGTAACATAACATCAAAGCTAGCAGTCTTTGTAACCCATATTTTCTGCGCTGTTTCTCTTGTTATTAAACTACAAGGTACCAAAACAGAATGTTTATCGTAAATTTCCTCAAATGGTTCTAACAACATCTCTGCACCCTCAGTCATGGGCCCTGTACCTGTAATGTTAACCTCCACTAGCTGGTGCATACAAGGGGCTAATTTTACAAAATCTCTTACTATGATACTTCCTACCTTTAATTTGTCGTCTGGTTCATTTGAAATGTTGACAGGAAGAATAATGTCAGATACTTCAGTGTTTTCGTTTGTTTCTGTGTTAGAGGGTGTTACTTTCCCTGTGTCTTCTTTTCCTTGTTTAAGTCTCATATTTACATCTCGAATCACTGACTGGCTATGTCTCATGCCAAAAATAGGTTTTAACAAACTCAATTTAGGTCTGCCTTGCCCTACAAATGTTATTCGTGCTAAGTACTTGTTCAAAAAGTCACATCCTAAAATGACCCCATTTATAGGTGCTGACACAACTCCCAATGGATGAATATACTGACTGTGTCCTAATTTAATTTTTAAATGTAGCATGTTTGACGAAGAATGATTTTGTCCATTAACTCCAGAAAATACTATAGGCTCAGATTCTAACCAATAAGTTTCAGGCACCAGCCTATCATCTACTAATGATACAGCAGCGCCGCTGTCAACAATTACATTTACTGTCTTGCCAAAAATAGTTGTTTGAGAGCCAACAATACCGTGAGTCATTGAGAGGGATACCTTGTTAAATCTATACGAACCATCTCCTCTCTGGTGTTTCGTCCTTACTAGTTTTCCGAATTCTTCATTCCTGACTTTCCTCTTCCTAATCCTCTGCAGTCTCTCCTAAAATGGCCAGGCATGCCACAACCAAAACAAATGGGTCTGCCATCTGGTGTTCTTTGTGTCCTATATACAGTGTTCCCGGATGCACCTGAATATTGGCCTCTACTGCTGTTGGAAGGACCATGCCAACTTCCCCCTGGTCCTTGTTGACTTCTACTGTTCCTACTGGCATTTACTTGGCTCTTTAGTGATCGCATTTGTCCCATCATCTCCTGCACCCTACTGCCAAGCGCTTCTGTAGACCTCTGTAAACACTGAACCTCCCCTGAATCAATTTGTCCTGGTGGCCTGTTTACCTGTGTAACCTTAACCTTCTCTTCACTTGGCCCAAGTATGTGTGTTTCCATTAATTCTCTATTTCTTGCATAATACAGACCGGTTTCAATGTTACGCAAGTTTTGTAGTAGCTGCGAAATACTATTATTTTCCAGGCCTACCACATGTTTGACTAAATGGGACTTGAGCCCTTTTAGCACAAACTTAATTTTGTCCCCTTCAGCCATGCCAGGATTTATTTTACTGCATAGGTGTAGTATATCATATAAGTATTCTTCTGTAGTTTCATGTTCTCCCTGTATCCTATTCTCTAATTTAATTTTCAAATCATCAATTACACCTACTTTAGCGAAGGCTGCTCTTAATGCTGTTGCTAGACCGTCAAACGTATATATCTCTTCAATATTAGCCCCTAAGCTATCATACCATCGAGCAGCTGCCCCTCTTAAAAAGCTGGGCAGAAACGACAAACATTTTTGGTCGTTCCACTGGTTTACAACTGCTGCACGCTTGAAATTTTTAATAAAATCCTCTGCATCCTCTGTAGCCCTACCATAAAAGAAGCCAGGGTCCATACAGAATCCTACACGCTCCACGTTGTCTTGATTTTCCTCTCCTATTGTCTGTATACGTCTGTTTGCTACTTCTTCAATAAAATCAGCTATGCTTTCTGCCTCTTTTAAAATTTCCTTACTGTGACCAGCTAAGCTATCATAACAATCCTGTGTACCCTTACTGCTTTCCTCGTCCTTTGGTGTTGGTGTATTTGTTTCTGAATTAATATCACTTGTATCCCTATCTTCCACAACAATTGTCAGATCACTGGTCTGCTTATTACGCCTATGCCTCAACTTTCGTTCAGAAAACA
Source organism: Medauroidea extradentata (assembly GCA_003012365.1). Classification (NCBI taxonomy): domain Eukaryota; kingdom Metazoa; phylum Arthropoda; class Insecta; order Phasmatodea; family Phasmatidae; genus Medauroidea; species Medauroidea extradentata. The sequence goes on from PNEQ01090504.1 coordinate 10,136, forward strand.
TGTCCTACCAACATCCCATATTTGTTTCTTACTCTACAGCGTTTCAATTAAAGTGTGTCACCTAACAGAGACAAATGTAAAATAAAATAATAAAAAAAATTAAGTGAATAAAATAATCTGTATCAACTGCTCCAAGAGTTGCTACCTACTACCTTCCTTAATTTTACAGCAGTTACCATAACCTAAAGCAACCATCATTACACCATAGTTAACCTATTACATTACCACTGTCAGATCATGCAGCTACCTTAACCTCTACAAAATACACCACACTACATAAGTCCACTGTATTCTACCAGATGTGAAAAAAAATTAGCCAGCCTTACCAGAATTAATAAAATAAAATTTTATTAGTACAGGCAACCTTTGCCAACTCCTTTCTCAGCTAGAATACACGGCGCCTAACACCAAGTAATGTCAGGGTACATGACGCCGAACGCCAAAAGAAAATCAGATGTGGACTTCGTCGACCCCGTGGCCAGCGAATTCCCCCGGACTAGGGAAGCAAACTTTAAAAAAAATAACAAAAATAATAATCAGCAAAAATGGGAGTTTCGATTTGGATGGCGCAGCTCATATAACTTATTACAAAGAAAAAAACAAAAAAAAATGCTATCAGCGAGAGGTACAATTCCACAACTAAAAAAATACAGAGACTGGGGATCTTTACCGACGATGTGGAATGAGTGTAGTGTGGTGGACTACTATACGTAAATCTAATAATTAATACTACAACTCTGTGGCATTAACCTGATGAGATGAATAAAAGCGGGGAGAACAATATCAAAGAAGCAGTTTTTCATTACTACGATATTTATTTTTCCGTTTAAAATTGTCACTAAACTACAAAAGTAACAAAAACAAAAAAAAACAATATTGTTTTAAGGTTGTGAAACAAATTAAAATTAAAAATGGTAGTCTGTTGATTATCAAGATAACAAATTATGAGATTTAGAAAGACTCGTGGCCCTGCCTTAAAGATTTAACAACAACAAAAAAAAGAATATTGGCGTTGAGATTATACTCTTGTACCGAAGTTAATCAACATTCATCAAAGAATAATAGGCTAATAATAATAATAATAATAAAATATATTAGCGACAAGCGAGTGCACATAAACCAAAAGTACTGCTTAGAAGCTCAATTTATAGGACGATAAAAATTCAACAACACGAGACGCGAGTTTAGAACAGACATAGAACCAAAATTAACTGAAACATAGTCAAGAAATTAAACAAGGTCATTGCAACTTTATTTAATACGAGCGCCACGTTTCTAAGGAGTACTCCGCCAGACGCCATTGTGAAAACAAACGAAAGCCGAAAGAGAGAGAGAGAGAGAGATAGAGAGCAAAATTAGAATTAAATCAAATGTTAGGAGTGGTGATACGATTAAAAATTTCCGAAGAGCCCAATTGGCTAAGTTATTATACGATTCAATCCATGTCTCCTTACCGAGCAGCTCGTACTGATGTTCGTTGTAGGATCGGCCTCGCTCGGCACTCAGGCTTCCTTCCTCTCTCTCGCCTACTCGCCGCTGGACTGTCCCCCTACTCACTACATACTGCCTACTTAAAAGTTACCTACATCTTACATCAACATAAAAACTAATTAAAGCCACACTTAACTTTCTCCTGTCGATCAGCACCTCGGCGATCGACCACACGTGCTGACTACATCCTGGCCCCGCGTAACTCTCGTCCCTCGTGCCACGCCTGTTGTATTCCCTCCACCATCACGCCATTGCATCCTTTCCTCCCCTCCGGTATCACGTGACCAGCGCTGACTTCCATGTCCCCCGCGCACCCCTCCGCCTACTCGAAGCTGCACGCTCAGACCGTCTTCTCTCCCCCACCCCTCCGCTCACAGCATACCCAGACTACCCGCGCAGCACACTCCCCCTCGTCCAGCTGTGTCACGCTCACAGTGTTCTGTCTGCCTTTACCACAATATACTGCTCGGCCAGCAGTTCCTACCCGAACAGATGTACACTCTACTGCCGGTCACGTCAGGATCACGCAGTGCTAGCTTCGCGCTCTGATCACGGAAAACACGTCGGCAAGCACGTGCGCAGCGTCGCCTCTACAGTCTCCACAAAGCTAAACAAAAACATCGCTGACGTCTCGCGTCGATTCCTGCATTTGGTTTCTCTGTATGTTAGAACAAGAACGAAAAATATACACAAGCTTCCTCATAGAACGCCTATATTCGAAAGTTAAAGTGTCAGAGTAAAAAAAAAAAAAAAAAAAATTCCTCCCGAAATTAAAAATTCCAATTTTTACACTTAACAATATGCATGGGCAGTGCCTGTAAAAGCTAAGAGTGGCAGGGATGTAACAAATGCGATGAATATTGTTTTGCAAGACAAAGGTAAGTGCAAGAATCTACATACAGACATACAGACTTTGGTAAGGAATTCTACGATTTGTCATTTTGAGCACTGATGTCAAAATATTGAATACAAGATTGTTCAACCCACAGTGGCCTCAAAACCAGTATCGTGGAATGCATTAATCGTACTTGGATGAATGAAATGTGGAAAAATTTTCAGCACAAGGAAGCTACAAGTGGATGGATTACTGTCCAATCTTGTGTCAAAAAATTATCGTAAAGTACATCGAACTACAAACATGAAGCCTGCAGATATCGCGCACAACCATTTACTGCACAATGTTTATAAAAACGAGAAGAAACTGAACCTGCACAAACCTAAAGCAAAGGTTTGAGACTATGTAAAGATATGACGAATGAAGGGAACATTTACAAAGGCTACATACCAAACTGGAGCACTGAAATATTTCGAGTGGTCAAGATTCGTCACTGCGAACCAAGGACATACTACCTAAAAGACATGAAAGACAAGGCTATTCGAGGAGAAGAAATTTAAGTTACCAAGTATCCAAGCACATATTTGGTCGAGAAGGTATTGAAGAAGAAACGAAATAAAGTTCTTCTGTGATGGCTAGGGTTCGATACAAGACACAACATTTGGATTCAAAGCAGGGGCCTCGTCACCTGAATCAGTATCGTCAATTTTGCCACTGCCTCCGCCACTGACTCGTCAGCGGCAGAACACCGGCCTCTCCGACGATGGCAAACTTCGGTGGTTGGTGTGTTTGGGGTAGCCAAGCGCCCTACCGACTCCTCCGGACCTGCTGCAAACCATGGGCATGCAACAGTGCGACCGATCGATGATGGTCGTGGCGCCCATGGTAACCTTCGTTGAGGAGCAGGACGACACCGAAGAGGAGAAGGTAGAGGATAGCACCTTGTCCCACGATGAGGAAGATGAGGGATAGGACGGCGAGGATGGCAACTTGGGGGAGGAGTTGTGGCGAGATCTCTGTGCAGTGCCGGCCCAGTTTTGGGGTCAGCAGGAGGAAATCCTGGACCTGTGGCTCCAGCTGCAGGCTCAACATGCCGTAGTGGAACTTCACCACACTGCCACTACCCGCTTCCAGGAGGAAGTCCTCATCCTCCTTCGAACATTGGTGGGGCGAGGACCTGCCCAGCCACCTCCAGAAGTGTAAATATGGGTAAAGTGGTGTAAATAATATATATTCATACATTTGTGTTTTAATGTGTTAATAAATGTGATATTTTTAAAAACTTATAATTGTGTGTTGAGATACATTATTTCAAAAGCCTGTCGTAACTTTTTCTTAAAGAGCATCAGATGCAACAGTCCTTGTACACTCTATCAGTATTCACATAGCACACTATTTCATTATAATTAATTACTATAAAAGGTTTTAAAATTAATACAATAGAAATAATCATGGATAATGGTGGTGACATAGCTCTGTGTATAGCAGTAGGGCTATTGGAATCTCACAATTTATAGTATCTCAGATGATGTTTTGGTTGCCTACCAACCCAGGGGTAGAGAGTTTGTCGCTCTGCTCAAGAATTGAGCCCTTTTTTTATATAAATAAATTTAGTTTTAATAAGAGTGACTGAACCAAACACTAGCCCTTACACTTTCGGCTGTGAAGTATTATACCTGCCAAGACTTGTCAATCTTGATGCCTGGAGGCATGCATAATAAATAAATAAAATTAAAGTAATAGTGATGATAGGAGTGAGAGTACTGCCTTTGGTACATTACACATCGTCCTTAAACATATATGCAGCCTTGTGGGATCGAATGCAAGTGATTAAATAGGAAACAAAAAAGGCAGTCGAAAGTAGGAACCCATGGTGGCTATTCCTAGAACTAAATATAATCGTCAATTGAATGAGTGCTTATCGACAAATTCGATTATTTGTCGGGAGTTTTAAAAACCGCTGTAAAACTAGATGTTGTCCATGAACAAGATAACGTATTTGGTATGCATTTTTTAATTTTGGAAAATTTTAGAAAATTTTGAAAGTGATGTAATGTAATATGGTGGCCGGAAACAATATGGTGATCGGAAACAAGATGGCGGTGATGATGTAATCAAAGGTGGCGTCGGCACAATCCACTGCTCACAGAGGAACTTAACTTATCCACTTAAATGTTTTAATTGACATTGTTGTTGTTACAAAGTTTTGAAATGAAAGTTGTGGAACAAAACAGCAAAAAGGGTGGCGAAACACGAAGTGCTCTATTGCTAGCACTGCGGTTGCTTAACCTCTATTGGCGACATCTTTACCGGTGATTATTACCACTACCGCCAGGTCAGGATCATCTATGACGGCGCATGGAACTTCTTTGTCAAAACAGACAATATATGTGGCTGGGCTCAACGAAGCAGAAGATGCTTCTGTTACGAGGCCTTAGTGATCATATTTGCATTGTGCCGACACGAAGTTTATGCGAGCACTTAACTATGGTTTTTTGTTACTTAATCAGGCAATATATAGACATGACTATGATCGTTTTAAAGTGAAGACTGAATATATTTTCATGGGATGCGGTGTTTGTTTTACAAGTAGTCTTATATTACGAGCATTTCACGGCGCTAGTCTCTGAGATGTGCATTTTCACACTGAGCCACACGCTACAGTACAGTTGCAGGGCTGCTAACTCCATATATCTAACCAGGGGAGGAACTTTTCTTTTTTCACAATACATGCGTGTAATTACATTTTCAATTCGCGGCAGAAACTGTGTTTTTCGAGTATCTTCTTCTCCTACTACTCTACTCCTTATAATCATCAATGAACTTAGTTCTTGGTTCTTTACAACTTAGAAGGAAATGAAATATACATACAGTATGCTCATGCGGTACCAATCTACAGTTATGTACGTAGTTGGACCTACGAGCAGGAGAAGAACCTGGGATTCATTGCAAGTACAGCAAAGCTTTCTAAGCCAAGGTTACAATTTTTACTTTCAGAAAATTTGTAGGTATTTCGCGGTTAAGTGATTTTTTTTAAAAATAGTCTTGTTAATAATAGTAATTAAAATTAATTTTGGTCCTAGAACATTTTCTGTAATGGGTTAGCATTATTAACTGAACTGTTTTTGTGTAAATGCATCATTGCGAGCAATAATGATATGGATTTGTAATAGTCATGCCACAGTAAACAAAATGGCAGGTTGTTTTGATACAACTCCTCTCCTAGTTGTGGCAGTAACAATTGGGGACAGTGGCAGTACATGTAAGAAATTGTGTTATTTACTCTTTCCGTGGCTTGCTACACTCCTAACTTTGTGATGTGTGTGTAATTCAGGTTATGGACAAGAGGATATGGTTGCAGGATTATCACATAAAAGTGGGAGACTTTATATCGCAAATGGAAGAAGTTATGTCCAGGGCGCCACAGCGGTGGCTGTAGCCTGGATTTGTGTTTGGTGGGGGGGGGGGGGTCCCCTGATCCGGGGATTGTTATATAAAAAGATCCCCCATAAAGACCGAAAAAATAGGGGGGAGGGGGGCTATTCTACTAAGTATTTGCTGTGGAATTCTTGCCCGATATTATATTAGGGCATGTATATATATATATATATATATATATAATTCACAGTATACTCCCGATTATCCGTGTGCTGAATATCCGCGCAAATTATTTCACTTTAAATAGTTGAAAAAAAAAGAAAACAATTTTTTTAACAAAATTTTTTGGTTATTTAATAATACATGCCGTGTTTACTCGCATAATGTTCAACGACGTGTAATACCCGAAAACATATTTTTAAAGGCTTGAAGAATATTTTAGGAAGCATTTTCCAGCAAACGAAACAATAAGTTCCACGCATGAATAGATTCACGAGAGTGGAAAGTTAAATTTTCGTGATTTTTATTAGTATTTTTAGATTATAAGCGCATATACTCATATCATTAATGCAAATGCTGCATTTTGTTCCAGGAATGAATTTTACCTTATTTCTTTCTACTCAGATCGAAGAAAGGGTAAATATAGATTATCTGCGATTTTGGGTTATCCGAGGCATCGGACCCCTCCATTAGCGCGGATAATTGGGAATTGACTGTGTGTGTGCATTGGGAGGCTTTTAAATAAATAAATAAATAAAGTATTCAGAGACGTCACGAATGTGACGTTGCAGGTACATCACGGCGGCGACGTTGCAGGGATGTCACGGCAACGACGTCACATTTGCGACGTCACAAAAAGCTGACATTTGGATGTTTGTGCGATGTCACTGCGACGTAATAGTGCTGTTAGGGAAGCTCCAATCTAGTTGCCTCAAACCTCCAATCAGGAAAGTCTCAAACACTGTAAGTGTTATCAAAAAGAGACGCAGTTCCTTACAAAGCCATTTGACCAAGGAATCATTGCAGCGCTCTACAACAACAAGAAAAACTATTACAAAAAATCATCAATTAGTACACAAAGACAAAATTTAACCCTGAAGGGAATATTTCAAAGGCAGCGACCGAAAAGTTAATTTAGAAAAAGAAAACTAAAAACTTAACACTACACTAAATGCACGGTGGCAGCCGCATTGCATGTCATGGTGGAACAAGTTCCTAACCTAACTCTCTACTATAACTGAAACAAAGGACTTACATTTTGCGAAAACCGAACCAATGAAGAAGTGACCGAGCAGCCCGACACAAGCTCACGAGCTAAACCTGGCCAGAGCTTAACAACTGCGCAGGCACCGGGAAGAGGAGAGAAGGGAAACAAGAGAACATAAGTCACCAAGGGAAAGCAAAGAGATCACGAACCAAGCCAAAAAAACTGTAGAGTCGATGATAGTTCTAATAGAGACTGCTGCTCGCCACCACCATCACAGAGATCACCAGACGGTGCAATACATTTTTGAATATTATTGTTGGCATACTACATTGCGCCAATGTTGTATTTACATTATGTGTTTCCAACACAACATATTGTACATTATTCCAACCAATTTTTAATCTTGGTCCAACGTTTGTTGCCGTTGGGGTAAAAGCAAGATTAATATTTTACAGAACTACTTAGAACAGGTTGTTTAAATAACTAGTTAACATAAAACATGTCATAATGCAAAAAACCATTTACATTCCTACTCACATTAAAAAGGCAACAGGGATCTACTTCGATGAAATTTCATGTTTTTTTGTAAGCGCAGACCTATCTCATTCAATTTAGTTAAATTACTGTCTACCTGATGATACAGGATGTTCTTACAGGAAATGTAGTAATGTGTATGTAGCATGAGACTTGTAAAGTTTGTTTGAACATACGACTGCACTTGAGATTCAACCATACAATTTAATACAATCAAATGTTTTAATAATGCAGTGTACACCAGCAAGCCTTACCTTAATAGCTGTCATGTAATGTTTCTTCCAAAATAAATTTTATTATGGATTGTTTAACTCAGTAATAAAACGATAGTAAGACTGTTTCAGGGAGCACTTTGGGTATAGCCTAGCTACAGATCTCCTAGTTGTACATGTAAGCTGCCAAACTTTGTATGTCCGCACAAGCACTAATATTTGTAACTTCACATACCACACATCTCCTGATGCTCGTGCCGGCCATCTCTTATCGTCCACGGCTATATCTCCGACAACTTTCCTCATGCACAACGGAACACTCACCTTACTCCATTACTAATATCCCTTGAAAACTGCATAGAACAAATATTATTATAATACTCCACACAATAAACATACAAATAGTAGGGCTTGTGGTGCAAAGAGAATGAATAAATTAACTAAACCAATTCATCAGACACTCTTACACAAGGAGCATACAATAAAGTAATTACTGTAACTAAAACAAAAAAAAATGCTGGTTTTCAAACTATACAAATTTATCTGGCATGTAAAGTTACTGTTCAATAGATCGTTATATGACGGTGTACTACCTTTTCCAAAACTATACTACAGTCTTAGGCTAGTCGGCTGTATGTTGAAAGATTTTAGTGGCAGTTACATGTATCCAGTTGGGACTCATGGGTGGTAAAGCGTAATAAAAGAATAAACATAGTCACGTGAAGAAACACAAGTTGAATAAAAAGCCATAAGACTATCAATAATTCTAGGTTATTTAATCTTTTAATTTAATGTTAAACATAGGTAGTATTCATGAGTGATTTTGTTGCTATTAATGCAGATGCTGCATCATATAACTGTCAGTTTAATCTAAATGAGAGTAACTGAATCTTTTTGATTGTTATTACAGAAACCAGAAGTAAAACTAATCAACTAAAATATGTGTCCCTGTAACAGAAACATGCTTACCATATATCTGGAGCTTTACCTACATATATATTTTTAAGTAAAATCAGACGTACAAGAACCAAGAAGATGATGGATGAGGAGAGTATATGATGTCAGTTGTGAGACGTAGTGTGTTGTGATTACAGGTGTGGTCATCTGCAACTGGGTCGTTGTAATAAGCGTCGCCATAACTGTGTGGTGCACCTTCGACACGGCAGGTCGTTCTTGGGTGAAGATGAAGAAGTATCAGCGCAGCATGCGCGAGGCTGAGTCTCGCTTCCAGTACAAGCGATCCGGCACAGCTGCCAGGAATTGGCGTCAGAGGTAGCATCACCCTCGTCCACGGCCATTCGTGAGTCTCTTCTAGACTCAGTGTACGAATCTATTGTGCTGTCATCACTTACACTACTCGCCTCCACATCACTTTAGTACAAGACCTCTGGCACAGCTGCCAGGAACTTGCAGTAGATGTAGCATCACCCTTGTTGATTTTTAATCGTGAGACTATTCTGCATGCAGTGTTTGACTCCATTGTGGTTCGTCCCTTACACTACTTGCTTCCAGCTCACGTTAGTACAAGAGCTCAAGCATAACTGTTAGGAATTTGTGCCAGAAGTAAATTCTCTCTTGTAAATAGGTAGTCGTCAATCTCTTTTTACTGTATAACGTTTGTGAATATTGTTTCAATTCAACATTTCGCTTGCAGCTGAATCACTTCTGTAGCAGACATTTTCACCATATATTTCACTATCTAATTTTGGTCTTAAACTCAACTTGCTTGGAAACTAAAAGAAAGAATGGAATATTTGTAAAGGTATTTTCATAAAACATGTTCATTTTTTAGCACATTCTTGGAGTTCAGTTTTTCTAGCGTTATTTTGTGCTTAAGTAGCACTTCTATATATATATATATATATATATATATATATATATATATATATATATATATATATATATATTTGTTTACCAATAATGGTTTGATAGCTAGCATACTTAAGTAATTTAGTGTAACATTTTCGTATATTTGCATCAGCATTGTCTTTGCATCTACGTAACTAGACGGAAAAATTTTCCGATGTACTACTGTTATTTTGAAATCTTGCTTTTGTTGCACTAGTTCGTTAAATTTCAGCATGCTTCTTGACCATACTTTTTGTCATTAGATAACCATATGGCGCTTTTTAAAACTTGTAAGTGTAAAATTCATATTAATTTGATGGTGAGGCTCTGTATAAACCTCACAGGAAAATATCTTGTCGCTTTATCAGCAGGTAACTTATATACGTGTATAACCACACTGTATAGAGCATAGTATAGTTTGAAGTGATTGCCGAATTTCTGGTTGGAACATGTACATTTTGAACGAGTTTTACATTGAATGGCCTAGCAGAGGAGTCTAGTGAAAATGAATGTAATATTTGCAAATTAATTTGTTTTTTGACATAATTTTTAAAACATTTATATAATTACATATCCAAAAGCTATTTGTCTTAACTCGGTCATTCTGATACTTCCAGGTGAGCACAGCACTGGAATGTCAGGAGGAGTGTGTAGAGAGGAGGGGCGGAGAAGACTTGTATGGTGGGACAACATGCAAAAGATCCTGCGCAGCGAGCAGCCACAAAACAATATCGTGAGGAAAGGGAGGGGATTAGTCTCACATCCGCTTATTATCAGTGGGCTTCTACTTCCGGGACTAAGTCGCGTATCAAGTCAGGCACTCAATTACGAGGGAAAGCATGTCATTGTGCATCATTTAGCAATGTAATCATAGTGAAAAAAATCACACAAAATGACATGGACATATAACGTTGTGGAAGTGACGAGTCTTGCAACACGGGTTTCTAAAGAAAACAGAAAAACCTACCGTGAAGAAAACTAAACGCAGTAAGTTATCTGAAGTAGAGAATTTTACGTGAGGTGCTTTGCGTAGAAAAATAGAAGAAATTTAGATTGTAAAGAAAACTTTCCCGACATTCGAAAAAGTTAAGCAAGGCTTTGCAAGATGGTGGTGCGTGTTTTGAACTGCAGCAGGGAATATTTACGGAAATTATTTAATTTGTATTAATTTAAATGGGCCAATAAGAGAAGATACTAAAGAATGTCATCAAATAATTAGAGATAGTGATATTATGCTCACGGACACAACATTATACTTTGCTGTATGTTCGTGTTAAATGGTTTCGGTGCGATGACATGAATTTACCCCTCTAGTCATAGCGAGGTTGGGAAAATCTCTGATGTGAAAGCAATACTGACCAGGCTTACCACCCCTCCAAGTATGGCGAGGTAGAGGAAAATTTTAGATGTGCAGAGCGCTACTGGGCAAGAATCATTTGTCCATTGTCACACTGTAGTTCGTGTGACATATTTGGCAGGACTGACAACCAAGACAAGCACATGTAGAAATATATTCACAGCAAAGTAAATAACATAGAAAATAAAGAAGATGGCAATCGGGTATTCATAATTAAATTACCATTGAAAATTCTTGTCACCGCCGGACCCTCAGCCCTTTTATTCGCACCACGTCCATTATAGAGAATCACAGGTTTTCCGAAGTGCAGTGAAAGTGTGGTGCAATCAAGTGCAACCAAGTGCGACCAGCCCGCACGCAACCCGACACCGAGTCAGCGCGCCCACATAACAGACCTAATATCCTAGAGAAAAAGAAAATAAATAATTAAACTTTCAATAAGCATTTTACAGCAGTGGCAGGTAATCATTGAGCAAGGATGATTTATGTATATGTGTGAGAAGTGAAGAGCAGTGTGTGTTCGGATACCGGAAGCACTTTTAGTAATAATGTTATAAATTCACCATGATGCACGAACTTTGAGCACGTCAACATAAGGACATAAAACTACATGCATAAGTCAGTATAAATGGTACAAATTCTTAGCGCGTAGATGGTTATGTTTTGTATGTAATCATCTCACTTCCATTTTGGTTTTGGCGGGGGCTCCGGGCGTGATTCGAGGCCCCACGCCAAAGTAGCGGGAGTCTTAAGTTAGCGGGCAGACACGTCGGTCGTGTGTCACTCCCGCAAGCGCTCAAGGGCTTCACCTTGTGTATTCGCTTTCCATGGAGCTGCAATAGTAACGTAATATCTTGAGAGAGCTACCGACACGGGGAAGACTCGCTGCCCCCGCATTTTTACGATTAAATATTCACGTCTTCATGCGTGTGAGCATCACCCAACATGGCCCCCGCGAGGCTTCATTCGCATGTCCGTTAGCTTGGTTTGTATCATCCTCATCACGTTACACGTGCAGTACACGTGTTCTGGAGACCTTTCAACTGGTGAGTTTTATTTCAGCTTGAAACCATTTGTTCACTGTCACCAGCCAGTAGGTGACTAAAATCAGTGTCTTTGCACGGAGTGGGGTTGTGGCGAGGACAGGCCCATAACATGACCCAGCAGGTAATAGTATTGACTGCACCGCAGTCAGCTAGACAGACCCCTCACAGGTATTAGCCCGGGTGTTCGAACACGACCCTGAGGACACAAGAGTCTCGTGCTAGTCCAAGTGACGACTATGCTAGCGCCCATTCACCATCATGTCGCCAAACCAACGCATCATAGCTCACCACGCAAGCGCCTGTGATGACCAGTCGACGTCCATTCTGTAATGATTTAAATTTAAGAGCAATTTTAACAAGTACAAAATCATTTAAAGATTAACTTAACTTTTACTTCTGGCAATCGAAATTCTAATTTAACTAAAATTGAAATTACTATTCAAATAATTCTACTACCCGCTCCTTCATCATAGTCTTTTTGTCCCAAGTACCACTGAATGGTACGCAAATTAACCAAATTTTTACAATTGACTCGGGAATTCGAAAAATGGACCAAGTCCACTTTTTGAGCAAATTCAGGATATACGAGATTTCGACTCTCCAAAGCAATCTCTTGGCAGTCAGCAACTAAAGAAACTCAGTCCTATACAAGAAATACGTTAAACGGACTAGTCCATGAATGTTCCAATAGCGCATTGTTTTATTTGTGACTTACATGATTGTAGTTGAGTAATAATTTTCAATGTGGCTTAGTAGTTTTTTCACAAGCATATACTAAGGTTCCAATAATCTACACCAAAGCCATTATGCTTTCTCTTGATACTGTAATACGTAACACTGCTTTATAGGTAAAAGCTACTGGGTGGTGTTGTGTTTGCAAAATATTTTTCCATGTATCATATTATTAGTTTTTCACTTGAGTGTACCTACATTGCACTAATATACACTTAAGGCATTATATTTTATGTGCCATTGTCAGAGTAAATGGAACTTATTATTTTTAATGTATCAATTCCAATAACATTATTAATTTCTAAAAAATAAAATATAAGTGCGTATCTATGTCAGTTGTGTTTCATATTATTCCACACACACACACACACACACACACACACACACACACACTATACTTTCAAGTTATCCATTATTGATGACCTGTTTCACTCCCAGATCCACTATAGTAAGTTTTTTCTTGTTTCCCAGAAATCTACTCACTTGGTCTTTTTCCCTTTCACAAATTCCTGATTCAATTGGTTTTAAAGAAAATTAACACAAATATTTGTCTACCCTTAAAGAATAATTTCGTTTTAGTTACTAACCCCATACACTAGATGTTAAAGCCCTACTGGTAAACAGCGACACAGTCTCACTTCAATTCACTTATTTAATCCTGGCCTTGGGATCTTACTCGTATAGTCTATAAGTGATAAAATTTCATAAGTTCACGAAAATAATTTTAAATCGCATTGGCATATCGATATAGAAAATCATGAAACTTCAAGAACAATAACGAAATACACAGCGTGCATTATTCCGACACAGAATCTAAAAAAGCCGAACTGCCCCAGATGGTGGCTGTGGTAGAACTAGTGACCGTCTAACTTGCTTCTGATCTGTGAGGTGTAAACAGTGTCTAAATGGCATCGGTAGGATAACAGTCTTGAACACTTTTTAACTGGCTATATAGACTATTATGGGGTCTCTTCTGTTTCGTAACCTCACTCTACAAATTCTGTATCTACTGTGTATTTCTATCACATTACGAAATGCGAATGAGGTGTTCCGACCAGCTGTGTCTCAGCCTGAAGACGGAAATAGATCGCAATTCCCGAAACGTCGCCTTTTTTTCGTTGTTTTTAACTTGTGTAGTGTTGTCTCTTGTCTCTTATATCTTGTCCACTGTTCTCTGTTTTAGTCTACTTCCTGTTTTTAAATTTGTCATTCTTGGTTCGGTTTTTGTCTGCTTTTATGTCTGGGTGTTGTGTCGATATTCGACTGAATTCTACCTTTAGAATTCATTGTTGTCTGATTAAAAAATTAACAGAATTCCTCTAAGATTGCTTTTACTTCTGTTTTTTGTGTGTGTTTTATGTCTGTTTTTTTGTTCTTTTTTGTATAATGTCATTTAACACAAGTGTGTTCAGAATAACATGAGCAATGGCGTGTGTCCACAAACCATAAAATTCTAGTTGAACATTTCCATTCCAAACACACTCGCCAAAACTTCCTGTTCGTATGCGATGTAATTTTGTTCAGTCCTAGACAGTGTCATACTAGCGAACTCCTCCAACTTACGCTCAGTTTCTCCCTGCAATAATATGGCTCCAACTGCCAGGCTGGTACCATCTACATATATCACAAATAGCCGCTTGAATTCAGGCAAAAGGAAAATCAGAGGATGTGAAATATCGCGTTTAAGTATCTCAAAACCATTCTGCCGTTCTTAGCTCCAATGGAACTCAAAATTCTTCTTCAGCACATTAAATTGGGTGCAAAGTTCAGTATAACCGAGAAGTAATTTGGAAAAGTACTGCAGCATACCGTACCATGGAAGCCCATCACTCATCTGATATTTTTGGGGTTAGGGGAAGTTGGCAGTTGTCTTATTTTCCCAGGGTCTGTGAGCACTTGGCCTTTCTTTAAGATAAAACCCAAAAACCTTATCTGCTTCTTGGCCCAGTATACCTTTCGCAGTAGCAGGTGGCTTTAACCAGTTCTACGACAAGCTCAAATTTTATGTCACAAATTCTAATTTCCAGAAATAATCGAAATATTGAAGCCATTATTTCACGAATTCTTATCAAGAAATGTTTACAAAATCACCGTTAAAGAAGATAAAACGTGTAGTTAAAATTTGAGCCATGCAAAATACTGCAAATAAAATAAAAAAATTAAAGCCCCAAAAAAAGTAAATAAAAGAAGTGAAATATAATTTTAATAAAACAAAATTTTCTTTAAATCTAATTGAATGAAATTTCTTACCAGGGCTTGGATTTTCCATTCCATCGTACATAATATTTATAGAACCACTGTTAACATCTTCTAAAACATTAATATTAAATTAAAGAACAAATCCGTCAGGTAAAAATATTTTAAAATCTTCTATTTCAAATAACACCCGAGAAAAAATTTTGTGTCTGTTGTATTAGCTTTACTTATTCAATGTAGAATTCAGAAATGTTTCTGATTTCTTTTCTTCCATTTAGTACGTTCGGCGTTGCTTCAATTTTTTGTCTACGGTATTTTTTTACTTCTATTCATAAATAAAACATTTTCATAGAAATATAAAAAGTAAAATATAAAAATTAAAGTAAAATAAGGGCTACCACATAAGTTTATATTCTCATAAAAAAATAATTTTCATTTTCAAACTCAGTTTTTTATTTTAATTTGTAATGTTTTTCTTGCAATAAATAGAAGTTAAAAATGCAATTACGACTACCCATTGACAAAAAAATATTCCGCAACATAACTAATTGGAAATAAAATATAACCAACCATTTGGATTATGGTTTCTAACAGAAAATTTAAATAATAATAATCTTCTTACAAATATGTGCGATATAGTTTATACAAATGGAGAAGAAAAATAAAAGGAATTCAAACCAATTACAGAACCTTTTTGCGATAATATTGTGGGTGTTTAAATAACTGATTTTATAAATTGTCAAGGGGTAGTGAAAAATAGCAAATTTCTTGTAAAAAAGGAAGCCTGTGGTGGTTTTAATAATATTTTAAGATCCAGACTTTCTAAATTTGAATTAGTAAGACACGGGGTTAAATAAAATATTTATTATTTATTTCATTTCAAGGTACAAACAATTTAGGGCATTAAATAAATTACTAACAAAGTTATAGAATTTATAAACAAAAAAACATTGCTTTTGCCATTCCTTATTACTTAGAATTAGCAATTTGAAAGTTACATATTTTAATGAAAGAATTACCAGACATTTAAAAAGAATTAGCTAAAGAACATTATAATTTATTATATGTAGATATAACACAAGATTTTGCTGGTATTTTTAATAAAGAAAAAATTATCAAATATTTAACCAATAATTTTAATTTTCATATAGGTGGAGAGAAATGTGAAAACAATTTTAATGTAATAATAGTAAACAATAATTCAGTTGGAAAAGACTGGATAAATTATAATTATAGAGTAAAAATTTACAATAAATCTATTTGCCAATTAACAAGTCCAGGAGTTGAGATGACAAATATATATATATATTTAAATTGTCCAAATAAAAGTTTTTAAAAAAATTTTCTTCTGTTTAGGCTAAAAATAATGGAATTACAAGATTGGAAGTTACAATTTATAATCATGCCAACGAAAAATTTAAGGAAGACCAAGATTTTGACCCATTAACAGAATGTCTGGAATTAATAAAATAATAATTCTGTTATACTTTTTAAAATGTGGAAAAATCAACAAATTCCTTGCAAAATATGTGTTGCCTTGTTTTTAAAAATCTCCTATAATTTGTTTATTGGGAAATAATATTGCTAAAAAATTAACAGGTATGCAAATAAAATTGACAGAAAATTAAGACGAAAGAAACAAAGAAATTTTGTTTTATATGCATTTAGTTTTAATTTACTACCAATTAACTATACATAAATTTTAGAAGAAACAGAGAATGTAATTTCTGTAAACAAATCTTGTTGTATAAAATGTGGAGAAACATTTTTTTCTAAATACCACACCTTATTTTCTACGATGCCAGATAATATAATTTTGGAAGAATTAAGTCTAATAAGTACAAATAACATTATTCCATTTGTATGTGGAAAATGAATAAATGCTAACAGTAAAAATTATTCATGTTTTATTAAATAAATTATACCAATTAATATGGTATGTTTACAATCTACTAAGAAAAGAGAACAAGAGTTAGGAAATAAAAAAAACAAATACAATTAGAATTTTGGATTAAATTTTAGTTTTACAAGAAGAATATAAAATTGTTTTGGAAAAGGAACAAAAATTAAAAAACAGAGAAAGAAATTAAAAAAAATTAACGTCAATAGATAGATTTTCCGCAAGTGGTGTTTATAAAATTTATGCCCTTGTTGTAAATGATAAAATTACATTTACATCGATTCGTTTCTTAGGAGAACAAAATTGAATAGGCCTAAGTTTTGTTTATGTTGTTAAGGGACCCAATAAAAATACATTTATAGATGTAAATAATAATTAAGATATTCTTAAAAAAGGGTTTATTTTTATTCCATAAAATAGTTTTCGCCAACCGTTACAAACGTTTTACTATTCTAACAAAGAACCTTTTCTGGAATTAAAAACAGATCGTTTTTGTAATTTTAATGGCCATCATTTTCCTAAAACATATTATTTAAAATCACAAAAAATATTCGAAGATTGAGGTAATTTGTAACATAAAGAAGAAGAAAATATAGAAATCATAGAAAATATTAAAATGGGCAATATTTCTGGGACTGTAAAATTAACAAATTGCAAAGGATTAGAAAGTTTAGTAGGACTGGATTTAATTATCTCTAACATTTCTGTTATACTTACCGTGGGAAGTATATATATATATATATATATATATATATATATATATATATATATATATATATATATATATATATTCGAAAATATTCCAGATTGCTTTTGTTCTAAGAGAATTAAATGGAAAATAAGAAAATTTACCCGAATTATAAGATAACATTAAATAACATAAATTTAAAACAACTTCTAGTAAATACATGGAAAGGCGGGTGTTTGTAGTTAAATTTTTTACTATTATATATTTCTTATTTTTTTATTTTTTGGATTCAATTTAGTTATTTTTAAATATTCTGGAATAATTGTATTATTCTCTTTAAAACGGCTTAATGTTATTTCTGGATAATTTTTATTTATTCCAACCAAGCTTTATTTCTATGTAATAATCTCGAAACATATACCAAGGCCGGATTAAATGTTCATCTTCCACACAGTAAATATTGTAAACATTATACCCTAAATGAACAATAACAGAAACCATTCTTTTTCTGTAATTTCTTTGGTTGTAATAACGTCTCTTGGATCAGGAAACCTCCCACTGCTTTACTTTCAATGTTATACTAATCATCTCCCTGTCAACAGACTTTGGCAATACTTCTAATGCCATGTCTAAACAATAGGGTATTAACACTTACAGCATTTCATAGTCACCTACCAATAATTTACTCATATTCAACTAATCCACTGCCTTTACGAATTTAAACAGACAGTCAATGTTAAAAGTAGTGTGTATTTATATGTTCGAACACAAGAACCTTTTTCGCGTTCAAAATTTCTAAAAAAAAAAAAAAAAAATACTAATTCCCAAGAACTGTCGAAATATTAAGACAATTCGTTCAAAATTTTCTTATGAAGACATTTTTAATAAAAGAATATAAACAGGTAAAAGTCAAGGAGGGCAAGTTATGAAATGAAATATAAAAAAATAAAACTATAGAAAATATGTTATCAAAATTATAGTATTAATTTTTAATTAATTAAATGGAATGTATCTGTCAGTATTCCAAGCTTTCAAACTATTACATACAAAACTCATATGTCCTCTCTATTCGTAACTATTAAAACTGGATGAGTTAACTTTTATTATATCTCACTGGTAAAAATACTTAATATGTAGAATGAGTGTAATATAAAAGTGCCCGGCTATTTACAAGCGAGGAAAAAATATTTTAGAGATATTTAATGTGAATCCAAGGTAACCTCATACATTCCATATGTGGTCGGCTAGCGAAACTCAGTTGGTACCTCGGCACACTATTTGCGTGCCTGTAACTCGAGCATACTCTTCCTCTGGAAATCAAAGACTGATAATTCAGAATGTATATCATTTAATTTCAAAATGGATAATGTTGATGAGGATAAGAATATTTTATATAATTTCCAAGGGTTGGATACCAGGATTACTTAGAATGGAAAATAAGCGACTTAAAATTAAGGACAGTATCGCGAAAGTGTGTAATGGATAAAATTATGTATCGTGACCATACTTAAGTACACTAACTAGTGAACAGGATAAGTAACCAGACTTTTTCCCCAAACTAGGTGCGTTTTCTGGCAAGCATTTAAGTAGGTGACTTCTAAGATGGGTAGGAAATGACGGCTGAGTTTGTGACGGAGTGTAATGTGCGGCTAAAGGACTAGGCTCACCGGACTACTGCTTCTTTGGCATAGTACCCTGGGAGGAAATCCACTTCTCCCGATTCAGTGGACGAAAGATGTCAGTCCTTGCGAATGAGGTCTACAGGGAAGAGACCTCGTTGAGCTTCGGCCCCTGGGTACATGACAGCAAATACAGTCTCAGAAATTGGCCTGACATATTCTTCAGCTCCGGCGATGTAGTGTAAATCCCCATTCGACGTCTGATAAGCCTCTTCCTATCGGCGATCATCGGCGTAGGTGGGCAGTAGAAGTTGCGGTTTCTCGAAGATCCGAAATCTAACAAAATTCCAAATTCATGCTTTTTCCCATCCAAGCATATGACCAAACTACCGGAGATTCAGTTCCAGGGTATTTTTAGCTGAAATATTCTCACCCGTCGTTCTCAACCCAATGTATTCGCAGCTCCATCAAATAAGTGATGTCTTGGTCGCAGTTCGAACGTATTCTCCTTTTCTTTCAATGAAATTTTCTCCCTTCACCCTAAAATGTTCCAAACAAAAACTTCTGTTTTTCCTTTTTTTTCACGTAGTTGTCTCACTTCCGTCTCCCTATTACTCGTAGCACACCTAGCTTTACGATCGATTCTTGCCCTTAACCTGGTCACGATTCTGATCAAATCATGAAAAGCTATTTGAAGTAGTGAGAAACCTTGGAAACCATGTTTTTTCGGATGACAAAGTATTATACAGTCATAAAAACATAGCGCAATATTTATGAAACTTCGTGACTCGGTGTGTCTATGGCCAAAGGTAAATACAAAAATATATGTGAACTGGCCTGCAAACAACCACTAAATGACTTAAAACAATATCTGTAGTATAGGTCGAATCCTATATTACATGAGTCCAATTCAAAGAACTCCAATTTTACACCTCTCCAAATTTTTAATTTAATATCGTTTTTGTCACCTGCTGTTGAGATATTGAAATAAGCTTTTTCATCATGAGCAAAACAGTTAACAATATGGAAATTATAATCAATGTAGTGATTATCTAATATTTCAAACATTCCTTCCATTCAATAAATTAATAAAATAATAAAATTTCATAAATTTTTATGTTTAGTTGTTCGAGTACAACATATTCTAATTTAAAGTTTCCAACTGCTATGTATTGAATTTGACAATTTTTTCTAAAACATTCATTGCACTTTCTATAGAAATATTATACATCTTTATTTACCAAAAAAATAAATAAAACTAAATTATTACATTTATTAGTGTATGTACATATTGTTTCATTTCTAATATCGCATTTATCTCAAAATAGTTAAAGTCTATGCATCTTTCATTCGAATCTCTTTTTCCTAACACAACATTTTTCAGTTTATCTGTTTGTATTGACAAAAATGGGTAGTTTGGTTCGTAATAAATTGCTTTGCTAAAAGTAACACTAGGGTTAAATTAGGCAATAATACTTGTTTCTATATGATTGAAATCGTCATGTTTCTGAACCATACCATTTGCTAAATTACAATTAATATTAATTGTTTCAAATTGAGTAATTTTAGGAATTATAACAGCCCAATAAAGATTATTTTTTTATAAGTTTTTAATCCTGTGTCAAACCCAAAATTTTGACACCAGAGTCTGATTCATCGAACATTAGATCATAAATGCATCTTAATTTTTTATTGCTTGTTACCTTATCTGGTTTGATTTAATATATTATTTTCTTCTGTGCGAGCTAGATCATCTACATTATATTGACCAACAGGAAATTCTATTATATATTCTGTCCCATTTTGATCTATAAAATATAGTTTATTATATATTGAGTAATGTTTGGTGTTGAATGTGTTGTGTAGTTCTGAATTAAACCAACCGAATGTTCTTTTGTTTCTAAAGGAAAATTAAGCATTTTATTTAAGATTGTTTTCTTGTTTGATAACTTAAATACTTTATTCATTGAATATAATAAATATTTGTGTTATAAATAACATTAATTATAAAAACAAAAATCTACGGATTGGGATACAAAAGTGAGAAAACGTAGCAATATTAGTTCAACAACACGTCATGGAGAATAATTAACCTGATGATGTTCGTTGCTTGATTGTAGGTATAAGTAACTGTGGCAAAACGACACTTATGATTGGTAATTTTATATGTGAGTAATCCAGTTCCGAAAATCTTCTGGTCCACTTTCACTAAAACTGAG
>PNEQ01090505.1:7015-31490 GCA_003012365.1 Medauroidea extradentata
ATATATATATATATATATATATATATATATATATATATATATATATATATATATATATATATATATATATCTTAATATATAAAATGAAGTGTCCTGACACACTCACTCATCAACGCAAAGCCCAAACTGCTGGACCTAGAACCATGAAATTTTGAGGGAAGCTTCCACTTGCCCCGTAGGCACCCACTAAGAAAGGATTTTTTGAAATTCGATAATTAAGGAGGTGAAAAGGGGTGAAATATGTTTTAAAATAATCCTTGATATCTCATTAACCAGGAATGCTGCCATAAAATTTTTAACTTCATAATATTCCCCAAAGAAATGCATATTCGCAAATTTTTCGATTTTTCGAAATTCGAAAATTAAGGGGGTGAAAAGACGTAAAATGTGTTTTTCATTAATCCGTGATTTTTCCTAAACCATTTCAGATAGTGAGGTGATATTTTTTATAAATTATGCATAAGCAAATATCTAAAAATTATTTTTACAAATTTTTAAAATTTGTCTTTGAAATTTCTTAAAAAAATAAAACGTGTTTTTTTATTCATCCCACTTATCTCCTAAACCAGAGGAAATATTGAAATTGTTTTTGCTTTAAAATTAATCTTACGTAAATATAAAAAAATAGTTTCATGATTTTTTGAAATTCGTCCTTGAAAGCTGTTAAAAAAATAAAATGTGATTTCAAATAACCATATGTACCGCTTATACCCGTTGAAATATCGAGATGATTTTTTGATAAGAATGAAGTTTATGTAAATATCTAAAAATAAAATTCAGGTTTTCATGAAATTTGAAAATTATGTAGGTGAAAAGCAGTAAAATGTTACAGTCTCCCAAAAAAAGAGAATGGTCACGGAGAAATAATTCAACAGTCGTTTCTTTTGGCCAACCTACTCATAAATAAAACCTCTTTGGACTGTAGCCACTATACACGAAAGAATTATCACGGCATGCCTTTAACATTCACTCAGGTATTGTAGAAAGTTTGTGGTGTGGAAGGGGTGGGGTTACGGGTTCGTTTCCCGTGCAAGACTTTGGGATGGGAAATACTATGACATCATACGAGCATATTGCGCGCGCTCTTTACACTGAGTTAATTATAGTTTACTGTTATTATTGAGTACGCAAGCTGTTAAATGCCTTCATCACATATTTTAACCAGAGTTAATGTTTACATTACACAATTTCATGCGGGCAACGCCGCAGCCGGCCGGCTAGTGTGTATGTATATGTATGTGTGTATATATATATATATATATATATATATATATATATATATATATATATATATATCAGTGCAGGTTAAAAATTCTACAGCGTTGCATCGTGTGGTGTGAAGTGTTGATAGATTGCTATCACGATACTACAGACGGCCTTGCAATCTCTGAGCTACTGGATAAAGTCGCCATGTCAACCTGTTCGTTATACAACTACTTCCGCAAGGAAACTAATACGGTGCCGCGTATCTACAACACACTTTCTACCCTCAGGGAGACTCATATTTAGATAAATATACCCGATATGATTATTCCGACGCACCTCCGAATGGCAGAATATGCATTTCATATCTAAAACGACCTTATTCCACGCAATATTGACAGAAACGCATTGGACTAGGCTCGGACGACCGATGTGAAGTATGCGATTCTTGTGACACAGCTTCCCATAGGATGTCGGGCTGTGTGTATTATCGACCGTTATTGACTTCGTGTCGCAGGTTCATTATGCGACAGTTACATACTCCGTCTAAAGAAGTGTGTGCGGATAGGATATGTTTACTGGAGATATAGCGATATTTCCTTCTGTCAAACGAAGAGCAGCAGTGTGGCTGATAAGGAATCTCATAAGACTTCACATTGTCAACTTCTGTGCCGTATTTACTCCATAATTTTGTAGCGCAGATTCACAATGCAAGATGGTCGATGATTGACGACAGCTTGCTTAGACGGGGAAATAGCCACTATTTTTCATGTTTTAAATTTGTACCTTTTGACATGTACACAGGAAAATGTATTTCAGGTGGGATATGCGTAACTGACCCCCTGTCTCCATTGCCTTTTCACGTCTGTACTAATACAAAATTGTGTACCATCATTTACATTGCATCAACAAATTAATTTACTAAAAACATTTATAGAGATGTGAAGGTTAGCATCGTTGAAATGTTTTTAAAGCTCGAAACGTCACAAAACATGAAAATTTTTAGAAGGTATGGACTATGTTATGTGGAGTCGATTTTAATGTTGCCAAGAAATAACTAAATTAATTTGCAGAAGTACTTTCTATTACATTATTTTAATGGTTTACATTACTGCCATGTCAATGTAATAACAGAATACTTCACCAGCGGTAAAACAGAAAAGCTATTTCGAGTTTTTTTTTTAAATATTGTTTGAAAATGTAGTTCTCGATCGGCTGGAGCGCGGTCTCTCGGAATCGATACCGAAGGGTTTCGATAGACAGCCAGAGAAACTTAGAATCGAGTCCCAGGCTACACGTCTCCCACCTCGGCGTTCCAGATTATATTCCTGGTATAATCCCTCCCTTTTTTCAATCGAAGAAAACATGGTGGCCGTTGCTGTTGGCTGGCGGGTTTTCTCGTAGTATTCCCGTTCCTCCCACTCTTTTCCGTAACTGCCCCATTTTCACTTCATCATACCCGCTTGCTTGCTTTCATGGGGATGGAAAATCCGTTGGCCAAGAACCAGTACAGCTTCAGAGCTGGAGTAAGAAAATAGATAATGCTTTGCACGATATGATGAGCTCCATAGTGAATACTCGTGAGAAATACGTGGTGGGCGTATTCTTGGACATCAATGGTGCCTTCGACAACACCTTGTGGTGGTCTGTCATATGCAGTGTCCTCGGAACCTCTTTCATTTGATAGGGAGTTATCTGATAGACCGGAAGTGGGTAATGGCCCTGCGGGCCTCCATAGTTGAGAAGGCTCTGACGAAAGGTTGCCCACGAGAATCAGTGCTCGGACCGCTACTCTGGAACATTCTGTCTTCCTGAGGCTGCCTCTGCTGGTAGGGTGCTAACTCTTCTGATTTGCAGACGACGGATTGCTGCTCATAACTGGAAATTCCCGCAGATCTTTGGAATTCAAAGCGCAAGAGGCCTTGACCTCTATAACGAACTGGTGACAGTCGGTGAAACTGAGTTTATCAGTCACCAAGAAAAAAATCATGTTGCTCAAGGTCCGGGTTCCGGGGTGCGTACGGGCACTATTCCACTGTGGTTTTGAATGGCTACCGCTTGGAGTTTGTACGAACTTACAAGTATCTAGGAGTTCTTCTAGACGAGCGACTTACATTTACCCACTACGTAAGGCATGTCGCTCAAAAGGCCATGGTACTCTTTCATAGGTTGATAGCTATGGTGCCAAGAAACTGAGGTCTGAACTTTCATACCTTGACGTGTTTGTATAAGAGAGTCTTCCTCCCCATCATAACGTAAGGTGCGGTAACATGGTACAAACGGGCAGAACACTCACACGTGCGTCGGAAGTTACTGAGCGCACAACTAACTGCGCTGCTGGCAGTAACAAAGGCTTACCGCATGGTCCTTTCTGATGCCTTGCAGGCACTTGCTGGACAGATGCCTTTGGATCTCCTAATAGCGGAGCATGGTGCTCTCGTGGAGATGAGATTGCGAGGAGAACTGCAACCAGAAACTGCGAAGCTTGCTCGGGAGAACTTGGTGGAGATGTGGCAGAGGAGGTGGTCTGCCTCTGAATAGAGACGTCTCATCTTTGCGGTATCTTCCAGTGTGTCTGGTAGACTGCAGTCTAAGATCGTGTTGGATCATTATTTGACACAGTTTCTCTCTGTGCATGGCAGCTTCCAGGCTAAACTGCACAGCTTTCAGCTAGTGAACGACCCGATGTGTAGTCATAGTCAGGTGCCCCGTACCATGCAGCATGTGCTGAATGATTGTGGGCTGTTTGAAGTACCTCGAGAGTTGCTGCGCATGCTGCTCTCCTCGCTAGGTCACGACTTTTGGCCGCTGCAGCGACCGACAGCGACGCGAGAGCACTGCTGTCTGGAGACGCCAGAAAAGTAATGAGCGGGTTGGATTCCAAATAGTGGTGCGCTCCACATTGCGGTTTTGCGTCGCTCCAGGTCCATTGGACTGGAAGACAATGGGCTCCCATTTGGGAGGGGGTTCGTGCCACTACTGCTTGCCACTGGCTGTGCACGGGCCTGGCCACTTGCCGGGTGTGACGGGAGTGGTGAACCTGTTGCACCTGCGGGGATCGCTATGGCCTGGAGCAGTCAGAATCCTGTGACAATAGATGGGTGGGTGGTAACCCGGTGGAGGGACATGTTTTCCCAAGCTCGCTTGGTGGTTGCTTGTGTTTTTCCACGGAACAAGGCACATGTCTAATTTAGGCTGCAAAATAATGAATGGCCTAGTAAGTTGTCTCCTGTTAAGCCTTAGGGATCAGGTATAGGAAGGGTGGAGGAGCGGAGAGCCGGACTTGTTCCGGAAAACATGAGCGAGGTGGCGCAACAATAACAAGTTGGACTGCCTTTCGGAAGGACCCGGGTTCGATCCTTGCTCCGGCCATCCGGACTTCAGCTTTCCATGCTTTCTCTAAATCGCTCCAGGCGAACTCTGGGATGATTCCTTAAAAAAAAGCCATGGCTGACTTCTCTTCGAGCTCCGAGTACCAAATTGTGTGTCACTGTCTCTAATGACCTCCCTGTCGACGAGATGTAAAGCCCACATACCCTCATCGGAACTGAAAAATTCACTGTTCAGCATTTATAAAATATGTCCACTCCATTCTCTTTCCTATTCGTATAGCCTTAGGAAGAAATCTCAAAGGCCTGTACCCATCAGTGGATAAATTAAATCCACAGAACAAAATTTCTATTCAAATAATTCGTAAAACACATTGAATTCCGCCGTCTCAAAAATCGAAATATTTGAGATTCACTAAATGTCTAGATTATATTGTAAGATGGAGTACTGACTCATCCTGTATATTAATTGTGTATATGTGCGCTTGTTGTGAAAATCTAGTCATGTAGGTCTGCATATTTTTCCCGTACGTACAAAGTGTACTATTACAGTATAGCCCCCGTCACGTGTTTGCAATTTAGAGCAGCAAGCTGATAGGATTGTTTTGGCACAATTATTATACTCGCGAGCCCTCGTTTGGTGCTCCGAGGCGTTTATTACAAGTCAAGAGGTCATCCTGGGTATGTCAAAATTTCAGTTTGAAGCCTTCAAACAGTAACCCGAGTAATGTTTTCAAGCGTTCGAAATGTCCGAAGAGTCACTTCTCAATCAACTCTTGGCTAAGGCTAACACTGCTTGAGAGCAGTGTCTGCTGGTGCTATCTGACGCACACGCAACACGGCAAATGGCGTGAAAAAATGTAAGCAGTATACATAACCAAAACCACACTAAATTGAAACTATGCTCTGTGTGCAAAATACTGAAGAAAGAAGTATTAATAGAATAGTATTATAAATATACATAAAAACATAAATAATCAGCTGCTGTCGTCTTATATTCACCAAACGTTTAATTTGCGTAGATTTATATTTGGATTCTCACCACCGTAAAACCCTGGATTGCTAGCAGGCCTGTTGCGTAATCTGGTGATCAATCAAGAATGGATATTTGAATTAAGGAGACCTACTTACTCCAGCAGTTACTATTATCGTTTCTATTTAAATATTTCGTGTGGAGCTGTGACCAAGAACGTGAGCATTAAACCAAATTCGCAATGAACTGCAACGTACACTACGTTGCAATATTTGGTAAAGAAATTTAGTGTATTATGTTTGCAACGACCGCCGTTGAACTTGGAAACATTTTCAGTAAAGTTATATCTTACAAATTGTACTATACAAATAAATGACGATCTCATTTCTCTGTCCACCATGCAGATAAAACTAATTAAACCAAATAAATTTAAAATGTTACCGAATTGACTAGTATTCAATTTCCTTTAAATATTTTCAGACTAGTGTAAAATAATGTAATAGATTTTTTCATTATAACATATATTATATAAAATGATAAAGTAGATATTGAAATAAGGTTCACAGGTTTTCGCGACAGTATACGAGCTTCTGAGTGATAGCCCTGTCACTGCCGTTTCTCTTCCCAACGTTTTTGAAGGCATTGCAGCCTTCGTCTGCAGGGTTAAGTCGCAGAAGCAGTAAATGTTACCTTCTGAACCTTCGCGAGTTCTTGGTTACGTGGAAAATTACAAACTGGAAGTAAAATAATCACCAGGGTTAAAGAACACGTTACAGAAACTACCATAATTTTCCGTAAGGCAGGTTGTCCTCTTCTACACATAAGCCAGAAGAAGAATAAATTACTGGTAGAACTACGAAGAATGAAAAGAAGGCGATATTAAAAGCAGACAAATTGAATGCTATCGTCGTCATGAAACACCACCTATTATGAAGAACGAAAATACCAAACAAACACCTCGAGGATCCAACTTACCCAATAACCAACCGCAACAGTCTTGAGCAAAAAAAAAAAATCTTGAATGTCAAAAATGGAAAACCACCTACCGTATATGGACTGCCAAAGATACATAAAGAGGATATACCTCTTGGACCTTCAGTATTATTTTTCCCGTTGGATGCAAATTCCTTCTTCGGCCTACCGACCGTCTCGTGAAATTACAAATTCAAGTACACGAAAAATTTTATAGAGGAAAATGTAGTTACATAACGAACACTATTTCATGCAACTATAAAAGAATTAAGGCTTAATGACAAATACCCTGAAGTGAACTTCGGTAAACAAGTTTAAAAATTGTAAGTGTGGGAAGAGCGACAGATAAGGATGCCCACATGGAAGAAAAATGACAGAAAAATAGTAATGGGGTTACTTTCAACATGCTCATAATGTGTTTTTGATTCATATTTAATAATCAAAATTCAAATATTTTTCTTTAAAACTTAAGTGTCTTTTTTTTTTTTTTTAGTGCACGTTTTATCACGCCGTAGCTACATAGACATATAGATACCTGTGGAATATTTATAACCCTCAGCGGCATATTTACGTACAAGTTGTGCTGAAAAAATATTAAAAATGGTTGTTGTGACAGGTGATAGTACAGGAAGTATGCAATGCGATATGTGGACGAGCTGGAAGCGAGGCTGGCTACACTTGAAGTGTGATAGTGACAACTACGCAGTGAGGGGTAGACACGGCGGTCAGCTGGCGGAACAAGGGAGTGGTAAGACGAGCCCCGGAGTGGTCGCGGCCGCCCGGAGCCATTGTGCGAGCCTCGCCACCGGAACAATCCGCGACGCTTATATCCAGACCCGCTGTGCCCTTGCAGACACAGTCCCCTCCTGCTGCCCCGTCGACACGACTGCCAGGTGAGCACCACGTCACGCCGCACATACCACGGCTGTAACAATTATGTCTTTGAAACATTCTTGCATTGGGTCTAAGTGATTTACTTATTAAATATTCTGGGCAAACGCCACTCTAGTGCTATGTCGTATTGGAGAACAAAGAATGAACTAGTATTTCAAGGCCCAGGCACAATTACGCAGACGTGTCTGACTGAGCTGTCCAACCATTATTCAGCGTCATCATTGACGTGGCTGACACAGATAATACGAATGCTACAGGATAGAGAGTAAGACTGTCAATTTCTATTTTTCTGACGTAATTATTTTGGTCTCATAAATGTGTTTTGCATCTTTAATACAGTTTCATTGAAGAAATTAGCATAAAACATGTTAGCACTATTTTTTAAAAATTGTCTTTAGACATTGGTAATTTTTCCCAGCTTTATAACGACGGAATTTGCATTTGTAAATGTAATCGAATGGAAAATTTAAACGCGAATAACACACGAGACAAAACTACATACTAGGAAATACGTTAACTAAATACCATTTCCAAAATTATTGTTTGTTTATTTTCGCGTATCTCGTTTCTGATTGGTGCAAAGTACAAGTGACCTCACATGCAGATGTTGTAGACCGTGCTATCCGACCTCCAAGGATAAAAGTTGCCCAGCTTGGGTCAGACATCTCCGCATCTGCCGTCTGCGCCGTCTGCACGTGACGTCACAGATCACGTGGGCCAATCAAATACTCTATCGCCATCTGCACCATCGGCTCGGACAGATAAGACGGCCGCGTCTGCACAATTGTGCCTGGGCTTTCAGTCTGCGCTCTAAATCGGAATTAGTAAATCGTCACTAATAAATACTCCAGTGCTTTTCACAGATTCTGGATGGAGCACTTATTGAATCGGTGGAAAACCACTGGAAAATCAGTGGCTTTTTTCTTATTCACTTTTGGAATGTTGGCACTATAAATAGTAATTAGTGAATAGTCACTAAATCGCTATTGGTTTCCCACTGATTCAGTTAATTTAATGACTTCTTCTTGAAGATGTGAAAACCACTAGAAAATTAGTGAATATTCACTGATTCTTATTTAGTGTGTGCCAGAAGACGGGAGTAGATGTCAGTTGCAGAAACGTCGCGACCAGATCATATGAGATAAACTCTTGTGTTATTGTTTTGTTTTTTTCGTCGCTGTTGTGTCATCCTGTTTTGTGTGTAACATTGTCATTGTCTTAGTTGTTGTCTGTGCTGTTTTTATTTTAGTGTCGTGAGTTTCCTCAGTTTTATTTGTAATTTTTCGTTCAAATGTTTAATTTTACGTTTTTCGTTTCTGTGATTTGACACAATTGCTCTTAGGCAGTTTTAGGTGTTATATAAACGTATGTGATGACTACAGCCAATTTGGCTGGTTTTCTTGGTCCACTCTCGGTTTTTTCGGATGACATAGTACTATGTAACGGCGTATGTTCACAATATTTCCCTTGAACGGTTATAAAAACCCACGAGCTGAAGTAAGGTAGGTTTTCACAGCACCACGACCAGTTTTGTCGATCATCTGGTCACGCCAACAAGCAATTCAGAGTATTGAGATGGCGGGAATGCACAAACTTCATAGTTTATACATTTTAGTAAATATTTTACTAAATAAGGCATTCGCGGCACAGTTTTACGTGTTATTTTATTTATACTGCATGTATTTCTTTCGTGCTTGCTTATTACTATGTGCATTCAGTTTTACTTCGTTATGGTTTTGGTTATGTCTGTTGTTTACTGTTTCACACCAGTTAGCCAGTTTGTTCTGCTAACTGCAGCTTATACTGCTCTCGAGCAGGTAGACAAGCCGTTGTGACGACATTTAATCTAGTAACTCTTTGCACGCCTCAAGGTGAAATTTTGTCGTACCTACCCTCCTCGTGTTTTTTTTTTTTTTGTAACCCCCTTTAGTGACTACATACAAATGGTCGAACCACACGTGTAGCCATCCAGCGAGATTCTACAATACTGCACATCCTGATTGCTATAGGCGATTCAGGATAAAGTGAGCACTCTAAGAAGTCCTGCTAAAGTTCTATTTTCAGCCTATTCATATTGTTACAAGTTTGAGACATAAACTTCATATGTGGGCAATTCCCATGAGTTCTTTTGGGATAGAGGTCTTATAATTATAAATAAAAGAGTTAAATTAAGTACTGGATTTAATAGCTCACAAGGCTACGAAATACACAAAACAGTAATCAACTAGAACTCTCACAACACAATTAGTTATGCACACAATTACCACTGTGTCACAGACACGTCAGTTAACTTTCACAATTAAAGCACAAAAAAATGTCTACCATCAATTAATTAAACAGTACAAATCACAATAAAATTCAGTCATATATACAATCAACA
Organism: Medauroidea extradentata; assembly: GCA_003012365.1. Classification (NCBI taxonomy): domain Eukaryota; kingdom Metazoa; phylum Arthropoda; class Insecta; order Phasmatodea; family Phasmatidae; genus Medauroidea; species Medauroidea extradentata. The sequence continues at coordinate 16,767 of PNEQ01090505.1, forward strand.
TATTTCAAGCAGTGACAGTGTACAACCTTAATAGTCCGCCGTAGTGATGAATCGTCGTGTGCTGCGCAGCACCCCGAGTGCACCGCTGTCTTCACTCTTGAGGTCTTCGGTTCGACTCCCATCGCGTAACTCTTATTCGCCCGTCAGCCCGCCGCAGCAGTCCTCTTGGTTCGTCCAACACTGCTCCGAAGGTAGCCGCCTGCCGTCTCACAGTAGACTTTGACGTCACCAAGATGTCTTCACCAGTCTCTCTCCACAGGCGTAGCACCTTCCTCTAGCACTTCCAATATCGAACTCTCCCCCAATGTGCCGATTCTGCGCTTTTATACTAGGCCAGACAGTCGGGTCTTCCCCGCATTTCAAAGGTCTAAAATAGACATTTCATCATGTTTCTTATGTGATTTGAGTCACGTAGGCCGCTTCGCAGGGCAAAAACGCAGTTGGGACAGGTTATCTATGACGTAGTTTCGGCGGGATTCCCACCATGAGAAACCCGGGCTTTGAGTCATGGGCCAGCCCTCAAGGTGTTTCAACACAGGCCCCATCCAGCCCGCTCTCAGAAATACAGCATGCAACATTGTCCCCTCCTTAAGTCTGTTCGTCCCGAACAGACACAACAGCCTCAGGTCCATCGTAGAGGGCTAATCTGTCGATGTGTACAACTTTAGGTCCTCTCGCCCGAGAGCCTCGACGAACAATCCGAAATACATCATCATTGATCTTCTTCACTATTTCATAAGGGCCTTCCCAAATTATAAGTACTACACTCCAGTTAATTTCAATTATTAATAATTCCTTTTTTTAAACTCAAAAGTGAGGCCCCTTAGAATGTAAGGCCGGGGCAAATGCCCCTCTTGGAACCCCCCCCCCCCCTTACATGCAGCCACTCTTAAAAGTAACAAAAGTATATTTGGGTAATATTCTTTTACTGACTTTGAAATGTTTGAGGTTTAGATCAGATCGAAGATTCCTTAATTTCAAGCACAAAGAAAATTTTCTTCCTAAAACATTTAGGGAAATGCAGTACCCAGTTGACGATAACTCAGAACATTCACTTGACCAGACTGCATGTACCTGATATTGTACATAGTGGTACGGTTTAGTTTACCTAATGAGAACTTTGACTTAGATATAGAAAATAACCAGCGGGTTTTACGAGCGAGATATTACACATATACATTATTTAACTGATTTTACATTGAGGATGCACAATTCTTACCTTTGCCCAGTGCTGGGAAACACAGCGCTTGAGGTAAGTTCAACAGTTACGGGCCTAACTGGAATTTCTTGCAGCGCACACCTTCACTTTGATTCTCAGTTACAAAAATAAACATAAGCGTAGCAACTGAAGTAGTATACAGAGTTGATTTCTTGACTGAACCGAGTCCCAGTCTTACTGCAAACTGTCCTTTGCAATGGGAAACAGAGAGTTTGGATTTCATTCTCGACATATTGTGACAGTAAGGGGAAGTAAGCCATAAAGTTCGGGAGGGGATAATTCCTTTAACTTCAAGGTCGAGCTGTCGAGCTGCCGAGCCACACTGCTGATCCAACTCCGACAATAACACCACATAGTAAGTACATTACAAAACATTTAAAAAACTTTTATTAAAACAGCCTGGTCAACAGATTTTAGCATAGCATGCTGAATTGTGCTACAAACTATTGTAATGGTTTTAAATAAAATATTGTGTAAGAGCAAATTACTGTGGAATCAATTTTAACTTTAAAGGAAAATATATTGTGTTTACTTATTTAAAAAAAAATTTATCCCTGTTGTAAGTGCACATATGTATCTTATTTCTCTCTAAGTAAACGACAAAAGTGGCACCCCCTATGGAGTGGTATTCAGAGTGAACCGACCCCCCCCCCCTCCTTTTTTTGGTACGGCACTGATCAAAATTGTTGTTTCTGATCTACTATTTATATGACAAAATTTTCCCGTTTGTTTTCTCTTCTCAAATGACTTAAAACATAGACTACAGATTGGTTCATTTAGTGTTTACCTCAGACATTGCAGGAAAAATAGATTTGGTTCAAATATATGATTTTGTCCCAATTTATGACGTTTCCCCACTATCAGAATGTAATCATTTTCAAAATAATTGTGAGCTATTACTGAAAAAAAATCGGGCAAGTGGAGTCTTAATACGTGCTCATTTTAGGGCATTTCGCTGGAACGACTCAATATATACATTCACAAAGATCCAGGCAAAGAAACAAAAGATAGGAAGCGTATACTTCCAAAGAAAATTATATAGGCCTAGTAAATGAAGAACCCGCACACTGAATTTGTAACACCTATCAGTTAACCAATTTTGTGTATATTGTTTACTTTACAGGTATTTTGGAAGAAGCTGAAGATTCATGCTTTCTTGAGTACTGGTTTCAAGTAGGTGTTAAGATGGTGTTCGGAAATTCTAGCACCATTTGAAATCAGTGCTTTTGCGAGCGACTTCAGCAGTTTGATGCGTTTCTTTCCAAGTCATACAGAAAGAAACGTCTTGCGAAGCCTCTACCACACAACTAGGCTGGCAAGTTCTCGCGGCGCACAGCTGAGGAGTTTCCAACGAACAATTGTGGAAAATGAAAGATTTCGATAGCTAAGGGGGATTGATCCCTGTCAGATCGGTTTTACGGTTTTTCTTATAAATCAGGGAATAGAAACGTTTTACTTTTTTCATGCTGACAAGGCATATTTTATTGTTTCATTACATAGCTGCCAACTCTTAAGATTTTCCTGTACAATGTACGATTTTGCGCCCTATTGTACGGTTGTACGATTCATGTGCATTATTGTACGATTTTCAAGCGTTCCAATTTTTTCCCCCCCGTTTGGTTAGTTCATGAAGAAATCTGGTACTGAAATCCCATAATTTTGGTACGGTACATGTGGTATGTATATCTGACTTACAGTGTCGTATATAATAAAGAAAACAGTAATATTGTAGTATTGGGAACTAGCGTGCTTTATTTATAGCAATTGTACTATATTATTCACTACAGAGTACCTTATTATTCACGCATCGTACAAACGTAACCCGAACTTTGCCGAACACACCCGATCGTTTGCAGTTGTCTTCCTTTCCTTGCTAAATGGCCGTCGTGACTCGTGCTAACAAAAGTCACGAAACTGTTTTTATTGGAAGTGGCTTTCCAATTTATCGTTTCCATGTAGTAACTGCTCAAGAACACGCATCAAATCTTGTGAACTGATAAAAACTATCGTTTAATTCTTATTTTTCCAGCAAATATTGAAGCGCACATCGTAGTTGCGTAGTGTTTATAAACATGGTTTTGACCAGGTTAAATGTATCATTTTGTTATTGCGACGGCGTATTTTAGTGGCGGTAATTGTATCGACGACGCATATTTAACAGTCGTAAAACGTAGGAATACTGCAACTTTCATATCTGGGAAATACAACTGTGTAGTTTTTACAATGACGTTTTTATACAGTTGCCAAACCGAGCGGATGTAAAAACTGTTAGCGTATGTGGTATTGTATAAGAGATTAAATACTCTCACATCTGCACGTTCAACGATGTACAATTTATTTCTCAAATCCACAGTATTTGCAGTGTTGGAGAGTTGTGGTTAGATGTGTCAAGTGTGATTAAATTGCCTAATTTGCACTCTAAAAATTTTTCGTGGATTTATAGAACTGTGAAAGAGAATTTCAAAGCTGTGTTACCAGAAATCGTAACGTAGGGGCCTTTCTATTAATGTATTAAAATCGGTAAAGTATGTAAACTTGCAGAAACCATAACTACCTCTACTAGGTTTGTATAGATTTGTATGAATACTAATATCATGACCAATATTTATGATGGAACAACAAAGTAAGCCTGATTTAAATTTGTTCAGTAATTTCCCTGTTAAGTTTCTTTTCTTTATAATTGCTCTAGGGAGACTATGCAATTTTAGCCATAAACACAAAATATGAATAGTAGTCAAAATTTTAGGTAATTGTATTAATTATTCAACATTTTCTAAATTTATTTTGCATACAACATACTGACATGTTAACAGTGTAATATTTTATTTAAAAACTAGCCAAAGTGTTTTAGTTCGATGGCATTTACATATACACGACACGTGAAATGCCGCGACTCGTTTACGCACAATTTTACTCATGTTGAAAATTGTACTATTTCTGAATCCTTGAGGTTGGCATTCACTTTTTGGAATCCATATGGCATTGTTTCTGTTAATGTTGCGGCTTCTAGTCGCTCCCGTAAATAAAGCAATTTTTTCCTTTTCAGCTGTTTCCCGTTGCAGTTGAAAAATAATGAATATATTATGGTTCCAGCAATTACAGAAAATCGATTAAGTTTGTATCTATGCCTTGTCGTGACAAAAATTTTGATACATCGACTGAAACAGAAGTTATCGAGAAGAAGCAGATAAATCCAAGGTGATTGGGATCAATACCCCTTAAATGCTTGTAGTAAAAAGTGACCTGTGTGTGTCACCAACAGTCTAGTTTAGTGTACAACTGAACCTGAACCTTCGTGAATGTTCAGTTTTTATCTCTAGCTAGTACTGATGTGAGAATTATTTATTTCATTATTTTATTCCACTTGGTTGAAATAAATCTTTCATTCTATCTTCATTGTTATTATGTTTTATACAAATTTTTTTTACAGATATTGTTTCTTGCTTATGTATACCAATTTCGCCAATCTTAACGTTTACATCGTTGATTCGATTTCAGTTAATTTTATTTGAGTGAACTCCAAGTGACCGTTTAAAATCGCATTAGCTTTCAGCACGCCGTCAACATTTTATTATTGCTTCTGTTATCTCAACATGAATTCCCGGACATAACGATAAAATTTACCTCACTGTAAAAGCTCGGCTTAGGATGGAGTGTCATGGTAAAACAAATAAAATTCGAAATTTTATTTCCTGCTTTTATTTATAGTTACAGTACAGCAAAAAATCAATGCCGCTAAAGTTACAAAAGAGTACAATGTATCAAGCTCCCAGCATTTCATATTAATTTTTAATCTGTAATGGTTATTCGAAAAAAGATACAAACAATTATAATTAAAATAGATGTATATTTTAATGTCTGCTTTCTACTTCCTAAAGAACTAATGTCCAGTAAAGTTCTAAATGTATAGGCACCTATACTTTTAAAACATTCTAGTCTTTTACTAATAAAATATCCATATCCTAGTCTCTGTTCTCCTGAAGTTCGTGTTCACTAATTTCTCGCTCCTGTCGGAAGTCCCTGGCGTAAGACGTCTTCACAGATGCAACGCAAATAAAGTAATTTGCCAGCAAATCAGCGTCTACGCTTTTGTGACGTCAGCGCGCACAAAATAATTTGCCAGCCAATCAGCGCCGAATCTTCTGTGACGTCAGCGGGACAAAAATGGTGGAAACGACGTGAATTCCGAATTGAAATTATTTTTACTTTATTTTGCGTTGAGGACATGGCAAAACAGAAAAACGGGATTTAACACTGTACCCAAATGTTGGTGAAACTGTTGACTTGGTAGTAAATTTGTGAAGCAATGCTATTGTAAATAAATTATTATTAAAGTTTTGTGGGTGTTAAACAATGCATAAAACTATATAGTTCTTCAGTACCCACAGCCGTGAGCAGTTCGGTTTTTTGGATCATGTGTCGGGAATTCTGTACTTTACGTGTTTGTGATGTTCAGGAAGTTACTAGAAATTAATAGTGTCTTGTTAAGATGAGTCTCCGCGGTGTCGAATTTCCTTATTTTACGCGTGAGAACTGAGTCACTGTCTCATGCTTGACGAGAAGCATATCGCCTATATTCGCAATGTGCCAAACTGGCGTGCAAGGTTTTCGTGTTAGTCTTTTTCTTACAGGACTTTAAGTGGTAACATAATTTTATTTTGAATAGCATGAAGTAAAGACCAACGCGTGCCTCACGCTTTACACTTTACGAATTCAGGTAGACTTAATGTTTTTGGAGTTAGCAGTCAAAACAACCAGTTTTTAACCATTTTTAAAGGCTTGAGAATCATGTTTCTAACAAGCGTGCTGAATTTTTGAAAACATAGAAGCATAATTTAAAATGTGTGTTTTTTTCGTAGATAAACGTAATATGAATAATTTAAGCGGTTTCTCGTAAAAAAAAAATATGTAATGAATATTGGCTCTAGTTTAAATTTCGTTTTCTAGTGTTGGTTCTTGTTACTGGCAGTGGGCGAAACATGTAGGTCATTCATAACAAAAATAAAATAAAGTTCTTGTGCTTGAATAGAGTAATAATGAGTCAAAGTTCTGTTTTCCCAGATAGCACGTCGTTAATGTCCTCTCCTGGCGGACCGTTATTCTGCTGTGCTTTGTCGTCAGCGTTCATAATGATTTTACGTCCACTAATCGCAACAATATTTATATTTGGATTGTGTCGAAGGTTACGTAGACGAAGGCGTCGTCAGCTGTCTATCAAGCTAACTGCGGCCTTTTTAAGGGGGAAGGATCCCTGTCAGATCGGTTTTACGGGTTTTCTTATAAATCAGGGAATACACACATTGTTTTACTTTTTTCACGCTGACAAGGCATAGTTTATTGTTTCATTCACTTTTTGGAATCCGTGTGGTATTGTTTCTGTTAATTTTGCGGCCTCTAGTCGCTCCCGTAAATAAAGCAAATTTTCCTTTTCAGCTGTTTTCCGTTGCAAAATAATGAAAATATTATGGTTCCAGCAATTACAGAAAATCGATTAAGTTTGTATCTATGCCTTGTGGTAACAATCATTTTCATACCTCAACTGGAACAGAAGTTATCGAGAAGAAACAGATAAATCCAAGGTGGTAGGGATCAATACCCCTTGAATACCCGCGCAATACCCCTTAAATACGCGCAGGCATCCTGACGCGTTGAACAGCTATAACCGGCGGTATCACCTCGGCTTGCCGTACATCGCGGCTCAACGATGTCTCTGCTAAAAGGCATTGCGATGCCTGAATTAATGCCCGACGTTATACAATATGTCATTTTGGCTATCTAGGAGGAAAATATTCTCATGTTCAACTTTGCCTGATGTTCTAGTCTGTGTTATATGTCATAGTAGAACGTCCATAGTACACAAAACCGTAGTATTTTCCCCTACAGACACACGCGGCGGACAGTAGTGTAGGTCTAAACCTGTGGTTACTTGCGCAAGTGCGTCACAGTAAAGGTCAATTCCTATGCCAGTGTACACATACGGAGCAAAGTTTGACTTCATCCAATACGAAACACAATTACTTATAGCATCATACGTTTTATACTGCTAGTGGTGTGACGAAATATTTATTAACCCTTGATAAATAACCCCTTGAAAAGGTGATTGTAATTTTATTAAGGCTAAATGTCTCCCATGTATAGTGTGAATCTCTGCCGAGTGATGGCAGCACTTTCGTGACCAAAAAGTTCTACATAAATAACTTCACAACCCTTGGACGGATTTTAAGTCGGCAAACGTCATTGTACACCGTAATAACATACTAATGTAGGTAATTAGGTTGCATGTCGTTTAAACTATCCAATACAGTAATTTTTTAAAGATACAATTTCAAAAAACATATTTATTTTTAAAAGTCGCTTTAGAGGAACATGGCCATTAGTTAGACGAATTCAACCCAGTTTCCTGAATTTGAATAAGTCAAAAAGTTTTGACGGAAACAGACAAATAAGATATTCACTATGCTGGGTCAAGCGCGACCAAGGCCGGCCGCGGATGAGCCCGCCAGAGCTCTCATCTATCAGCCGTTCCGCGCCGGCTTCTTTATCATCAGTGTCTGCTAGTGTGGTCAGTTTTGTGTTAGGATGCCTGGTGATTTTATACGTTATCCAAGTGTTCAAGGCTCTTATAATATTCATGCGAATTACATCTGATGACTGAGCAACTGTAGCGCAGTCGGTTGGCACGCCGGTTTTCGGCGTGAAATGTTGTGGTTTTGAGTCCTGGGTAGGCGTCTGAGTTATTAGGTTAGTTAGTTTGTAAACAAAATATACGTGTAACCATGTCTAATTACTTGGGCTATCGACTGGACGTAAAATACCAATGAAATAAAAATACAGGATAGTTTACGATTGCTCTGGAACAACGGAATAAAATTACAAAGCAAGACTAGTTTCTCGGCATCTCAATTGTATTACAGACGTAAAATTTTGCTGTGGTAATACTGACAGACGAGTACAGATTTTCACGCCAGTACGTCTGTGTTCGGGCGGTAAGAAGTTTTATAGCCTCTTCACTATGTTTGCAACCTGTATGCCTGTTCGGTGTCTGATATGTTCTTTTACACTGTCATGCGCGTAATACTTCCCTAACTCACATTGTACAAATGATTCACTCGTGTTTGAACTCTCCGCAATATCTATTGGCATGTTAGATCTGTCACGTGCGTGCTTGCGGTAGATGTTGGTTCACTATACACGGGGATATAAATCGCATTAAGTGTTTCAACATTTTCTGAAACATCCAGATACAATGGTACGCTTACGAGTTTCTGAAGTGACGAATCGTAAAAATCAATATGTGTATAATATTTCTATCATACGACGCGAAAAACAGATTATGTAAATGGATATATTCTGTTTGTCAATGAAGATAAGTAAAATAATGTCCAAATTAGTGCAAAACATCAATAAAACTTGACTAATAGGACGATAGTACGATTTATCACAGCACTGTTGTAATTTTACATCTTGTTTAGGTTTTATTTACTGTTCTTACAGCTATTGGTGCCACACACCTGTAAATGCGTAGGCGGCAACACAACAAGAGGCAGTATCCACATACAGGACATGGGTGTCCTTGCCATTCGTATCGTCGTTTCTAGTTAGCTGAACAAGTAATTGAAAGCTCCTCCTTTATTCATAACAGAGATATATTATGTGTGTATGTGTGAGTTTACAGTTAGTAATCAAATTAATGATGTATTAGGTATATTATGCGCCAGAATGGGAAATGCACACAGATTCTCTTCTGTGAAAGGGGAAAATGTACTGCGGCTGTCCTACAAAAGAGGAAAACCTGATGTGAGGAAGACGCTTACGAAAAAGAAAGTAATATACTAACGTTTCTTGTACTCAGGTTATGCAGTCTTATTGTGTATATATAATACATACATATATACACACACACATATATCTATATATATATATATATATATATATATATATATATATATATATATATATATATATGTGTGTGTGTGTGTGTGTGTGTGTGTGTGTGTGTGATAAATATGCTATTCACGATAAAGTGATCACTAGACGCCCTCGTTACATACTTATCTCAACAAATTCATACTTACTCATCTACAGCTTGCATGTAACGTGTAAATATTTTAGTTCACAAAATATATGTTTGAGGAAAAGAATGACTATCATTAGTGGTATATATTCAGATCTGATGCTAGGTTGAATTTACCAATGAAATAAATGTAAGGATAGCTGTATTTAGTTTTATATTCATTTTACCTTTCTTTTTCTTACCGTCCCAAGTGTTAGAACACAGGCTTCTGGGGATATCGTCACAAACAGCGCTGACCCAGGCACCTCGTCAAGTATCCAACCAGTGGAGTGTAAAGCCGTGACAGAAAAAGGAGAAAGAAAGAAAAGGTTGCCTTTGACGGCAAAAAGGAAAAAAAAAAAAAAAACAGTACCTTGTGGCCTAGTAAAATGGAGGATACAGGTTAAAGAAATGTACGAGATTGATACTTACTAATTTGTCAGTATAACAATAATAATTTTGTCTTCGTTCGTATTATTTTTGTGATACTGCCAGCTTACATAGCGTAGTCAGCAAGGCGCCGGTCTACTGTGCCCAAAGGACACAGGTTCGAATTTGGACGGGGCATGGATGATGTGTTGTCCTACCCCTCATTTCACCCTCATCGGATCTGAAGACCTAAGGCCGTATAAACCTCTTACCTTACCTTTTAGATATATACGCTGTAACCGGCATATAGCCTTTAAATGTAAATAAATAACATATATATTGTAAATGCTGCAAATTAGGTTAGAATAGTCGTAGAAAGCCAGTTGAAATCGCATTGTGTTTAGAATTGTTTGTTTTATGTGTCTCAATTGCAAAATTTTGTTTAAAATAATTAATTTGTAAGTTAGTTTTGAGTACTGGCGAGAGGCACAGTATAACCAGAGGATTGTGGCATTGTGTCACAGCAGATTGACGCTTAACCCAGCAGGGGAGGGAAAGTTGCGAAAACATGGGGTGAAAGCGAGCGAACAGCCTTGAGCCGAAGAGGGACACGCGGCGTGGATGCTGAAAACTAGAGCACCTAGAGGCGTGGCTACGCCCACCCCCTGCTGGGCAATTTAATATTAACTTTATAATTAGTCATCCGAATTTTATAAAATGTTCTAAGAGATATTAATGTTAATGTGTGTGAATTTAAAAAAGATGCAATAAATTGATACGGAGGAATGGCAGGGTTTGTTGTCGTCACCCACGAGAGACGCGATTGGTTGAAAGTTTAAATGGGGGCGGTCCTAGGAGAGTTTCGCCATGTAGTCGCAAAGGGAAAGTTAAGGGGACTCCTGCGGCAGCCTCCACGAAGGGTGGACGTGTCGCGGGGACGGGGAGCCACCGCGGCCGATTGTGGTAAACCACGTGTGTGTGTGTGTGTGTGTGTGTGTGTATATATATATATATATATAGCGACTTCGACGGCGACCTCCACGAAGTGTGGGCGCGTCTCGCGGAGCTACCGCGGGCGATTGTAGTAAGCCGCGTATATAGAGGGACTCCGGCGACGACCTCCACGAAGGGTGGACGCGTCGCTTGGAGCCACCACGGACGATTGTGGGAAGCCGCGGAGAAAACAGACTTCTGCTGCGACCGTCACGAAGAGTGGACTCGGGTCGATTCGCGGGAAGACGCGTATAAAACTGATTCTTGCCGCGACAATCACGAAGAGTGTGATATTCGCGTGAGGCCGTGATTAAAAACTTTAAAACGATATTATAGCGTATCTCTCGTGGGACTGACGGAACAAGTTCAGGGTTCCAAAGTATCTAAGGACATAAACTGTCGGTGTTTCAATGCAATAATAATAGATCCCCAAACAACATTAATAGGGAGAGGACATAACAAGGTACCTTAGTGTAACAATTTTGTAGTTATTTATTTAATTGGCTAGTTACAGGAAACAAGCTTTGGTTTTATCAACACCGCAAAGAGAAAATGGCTGGCAGAAATCCTCACCAATCGAGTCAATCACTGTAACTGCCCAATGCGATTCAGATTCCCGAACGCTTCCTTGCGAACATACAGAATTTGGCACTAAGAGGCATGTAATACAATGTTGAGGTTGATATATTTGTAAATATATGAGAAAAAATATTTCTCGATCAGTGTTATTAGTGGGCCGCGGTGTCTGAGCGGTTAGATCGCTCGCCTACCACCAAGGCGATCCGGGTTCAATCCCCGTCCAAAGAATATTTAGGAATACAGAAGTGAAATAGCCGGTAGGACAGCGAACTCAGTCACACATGCCAGAAAAATGGCTTCCCTGGCCAGCAACATGGCAGAAACACCTACTGCCAATCAACGTGAGGCAGCTGCTCTGATTATCGGCAACCAGGCCAATAGGAAACCTGCCGTAACATGCAGGAGCCAAACAGACGCAGGGCTGGCATCAATGGTCTCGGGAAACCAATGAGCGGCGAAGTTCGACAATATCAAACGAGCCGCCACGTCATTTCGCGTCTGTATTACATTTTAGTCTGTATCCCGACCAGGTAAATCATGTCTTACGATATTGCCGGTGGGCGGGTTTTATCGGGGTTCTCCCATTTACCCCACCCCTTCATTTTGTAGATACTCTACACTAACACAATTTATGCTCATCGACATTCCATACACAGTGTCGTAGAACCTACTTCACTTCAATTTCATGTCTATGTGTATCAGTTACGACAATGAAGTACTACATAATCATAATAGGTAAATTGACGGTGTAGGAACAATGTATTCTGGTATGCTAACATGAAATATTCATACAGACGTGGTAACATATACGGACTGCATTTCTCCTTATGTTATAAATGTAAATAAAATAATAATATTACTAATAATTTGGCCCTGGAAATCTGTTGCGATTGAGGGATGGTGCACAAGAGCGGTATATTTTACGCGGACTAAATCAAATAGTTACGTACTTCATGACAAAAAAGGACCCCTTCTGATATACTTAGGTATCCCCTGATATTGTTTCTCTTGGAGTTAGAATGGAAATGAGGAAAAATAAAACGCGCATTTGTACATTCAAACTACTAGGTAAAACAAAGCCAACGAAAACTTCAAACCGGAGGAAGATGTTTTTCCTATACATGTAATGAAGAACATAAGATTTTTATTAATCAATATAAATAATTTTACGTAAATACACATGTCGTGAACTCCCCTCCATATACACACACTCACACATATAATTTGTAACTTCATATACACATCGTATTATCAATGTCGATATAATTTTGCTGCTGTCTGTGTGGCAAAAGTGAATGGGAGGAGAAAGCAGTCTTCTGAAACAGTGAACCAATTGTTTATCAAATAATGCACAACATTTGTGTACTGTTATAGCAAGAAAACGCAAGAGAAAACAATACCAGAGTAACTTCGTCTGGGATTGTTTTTTCTTGCGTTTTCTGTGTTTATTGTGTGTTTTTGTATTTTGTCACTTTGTCTTTCAAATACAAGTTTGGTCAACAAAACATGAGCAATGGCGTATGTCCACAAACCAATAAATTCGAATAAAAGTTTATTTAAGTTAATTTTTTACATTGTGTGGAACATTCTTACTGGTACTGCAGCTTGTAAGTTTAACATTCAGGTTTTCCTGGTATTTAAATTCATTATTTTGTTGCGTGCATAGGGCTCCAACATGTACACTCGGCCACACAAAAAATGTCGCGTCTCTACAGGCCAGAAATTTGTCCAAGTCCCACTTCGGGTATCTTCGGCAGCGTACAGAGGCACACATAGAAATCGCAACAACCCAACGAGCTCCTCACGACACTCTCGTACCGTTCTTGAGACGCAGGTTCGAATCCCGTTGATGGAACAGAATTTTTTATTTTTGTCCCCACAGAAACAATGTATTAAGAATGACAATGTTCAAAATGAAATACGTATTCATCATGTATTTCATTCGTAATTATCATAAACCCAAAATATAATGTCAAGTTTATTCCTACTATTACGTTAGTAAAATACGAAAATAATTGTCGTAAGTTTGCGAATATAAGATATCCGTGTGGTATTCAGGCAAGACCAAATTATTAACAGAATATTTATTTAAAACAAAGAAACCAAAGAGCTGTAATTTTGTCATAGAATTATTGAATTCTAAGTTACTAATTGTCATAAGAACATTACAAATTATGGATTGTTCACACTGGCATTTTAATTGTTTAATAATACAAGGAAACGAATGTCACCTGGGTCGTTTGTCTTTTACAATGTAATATTATGAAGCACAATGCATTTAAGATTCTAGGTAAAGTAAGTTATTTCCGTTAAATATTTACACCAAACTTATAACATACTATATGACATTACAATCGTTATAATAAGTAAACAATGAATTACCGATCATGTTAAGCGGTTCGTAGTATACAATGATATTGTGAGCCGTCCAATATATATATAATAGTGCATTTTGCATAATATACTACAGCGTGTTGCGTTCACGCCCAAAAATCAATAATCGGTGCTGATTATTCCAGACTATTCTATATACCTTTGTTATAATTTATGTAATGTTCAAATATCCTTATTTGCCACATAATAGTCTGAATCAAATACACATGTTTATTCATAATTTATAACATTATTCAAGATTAACACTACACCGTACGTGATAGCTTTAAATGGATTGATGAGATAATTATTTTTGTAAATTGCAATTAGAACGTTAATAAAAAAAGTTGATAAGGGTAGATATTTGAAATGTCGATTTTAATAACTTTTATTTTATAGGACCTCTTTGACAAATGAATTAAACTTATTATGTTACATCAGTAAACTTCAGTGTTGGGTGTTTATTTCGTTGTGACTTAATTAATAATTTAAACCAACTATTAAAACGTCCAGCAACGCTTAATCTTAAACCGGGAACCCCTTGACATGCAAAGCAGTTATTTTCATACGCGAAAAATTACGCGATAACGTGTGTCAATGCCAGATAAATAAAGAAAAGTGTGATGTGTATAACTTTGATATAAAACATACAAATGAATCATGCAAGAGTATCTGTAAATTCAAAGTTGATTAGATTTCTTTAGAAAACAAAGCAGTCCAGTGACATTTTGAACACACATGTTCATTGATAAAATGCCTTATTCACTTGCACTGATTACAAGTTCCATAATTGCTCCCTTGTCTTTTGAAATATTGTTCGTTCAAGTATTTTTAATATATTAATTAAGTGTATAGCACATTTACTAAAACATTCAAGTTAAGTATATTAAGACAGAACTTGCCATATTTAAGTAATGTAGTATCAATTTCGTTTGTGTTTCATGTGCTAGTAACTTTTATTTACCTACTACATATATACGTGTGTGTGTGTGTGTGTGTGTGTGTGTGTGTGTGTGTGTGTGTGTGTGTGTATATATATATATATATATATATATATATATATATATATATATATATATATATATATATATATATATATATATATATATATATATATATATATATATATATATATATA
>PNEQ01090506.1:0-31392 GCA_003012365.1 Medauroidea extradentata
GCTGCAGATGGTCGGAACTGTACACTCTTGATGAACGCGCCGTAGACCAACGACCATGGAATATTTGCCGGCTACTAGATGTGTTGTGACCACTCAGTAGTAAGGGGCACCTGCACATCAGCGTGTCAGTGGCTGTAGAGTCAACAATCGCGCAACCCTGTACAGTTCTTGGCAACTGCAGCCCTACCTGGCAACAACCCACGAGCCGCCACTGCGTACAACGCTACAGCGTGGCTCATGCGCCAGGTCCACCAACTATGAGCACACCTGCAGCTCTGCTTCGTGGTCAGTGATTGGATGTTTTTAACTCTTAGCGTCTTTGGGTTCTATCAGTTTATCATTAAAGGTACGTCAATTTCGCAAATGCATTCCAGGTCAGGCTGAACGCCAAATATATATACTTCATAATCACGTGTGGGATTGGCTGGCAGCTGTCACGAAACGCATTTGACTACTGAAAGCCAGTTGTAAGTAAGTAAATGATTCATAGAGCTATCGTTTGCAATGTTGTAATCTAATGAATAGGGAATGGAAAATTTCGCGAATTCAATGACCTGTAGGCTAGAATCCTTTGTACTATGTATATTCAAGCCCCGTCTATTCGTTCATTGCCTGCTGTTATACTGAGTGGGCAAATTGTTGTGGCTTGAGTATGCCTAGAACAATAGATTCTGGCCTGCAGGTCATTGAATTCACGAAATTTTCCAGTCCCTACCAATGAATAATCGACTGTATCCAGAGCGTGCACAGGACTGAGCAATCTAGGCAACTGCCTGATGAATCCGTCAAATTGACGTACCTCTATTTATCGTAGATGTTTGGTGTCACTGTTCCGAATGGCGCAGTTAATAAGTGACGCCTCCATACAAAGACACGCTGCCAATAACCACGCATCACAGATGCATAATAGCTAGAGATGATGGTATATCGCGAAAATGTTTTGTGCCAAGATAGCCTTGAAAACACTGACACAACGTAGCTGTCTGCAGACCAATACCAGGCATCAAATATTACAATATCGGGATTCTTATTGGCTCAGTCAAATAGGGCAACAGCTCCACGTACAAACTAAAGCCAGTAATCTTCTGGTAAGCTGGGCGTGTATTGAAATCCATCAAACAGTCAACTTTTCCCGCGATAAACCATCATCTCTAATAATAGCACATAAGGGATTTATAGTCCGTTCACTTTAAACTGAGTACTCTCCAACACGTATAATTAGTGATGATGGTTAGAGACGATGATTTATCGCGGGAAGTCTTGACAGTTTGTTGGTTTCAACACACGTTCTGCTTATGAAAAGATGACTGGCTTTCGCTTGTGCGTAGAGCTGTTGCCCTATTTGACTAAGCCAATATATGAATCCCGCTATTGTAATGTGTGATACCTATTCTTAGAGACACTGGTATATCGCGGGAAAAGTTGATTGTTTGCTAGGCTCCAACATGCTATGTATAACAGTGGAGGTTTTGTATCGACATTGGCTACAGTTTATATGAAGCACTGTGTCCCTCTTCAACAGACCCAATTAGAACTGTGCAGTTTTAGTACATACCGTGTGAGATTTGCCAGAAAACTGTTCACACGTGTTGCGATTGCGATACTACAGTTTATTGGAGACTATGTGAAACATTTTCGCGATTTTCCAGTGTCTCTACCTATTCTTAGAGACAGGAAATTTTGCGAAAATATTTTTGCAGCACTTTGTTTCAGTGCCTTACGTGCACACCTGCATCTTTGCTTTGTGGTCAGTGAACACCCAGCGTCTGGAGGTTAAACGCGCAAATCACAGACGTGATGTGTGGTAGTTATCCGTGTACTGACTGCACAGTCAGATGAATATCGACTCTGTACAACAACACTCTGTCAGTAGCTATGAAGTTGAGCTGCAGGTGTGCACGTAAGACACTGAAACAAAGTAGGACAAAAATCTTTTCACCGAAAATTCCTGTCCCTACCTGTTATTATTGTTCTGCAGACAGCTATGTTGTGCCAGGTATATCACCCAATCACAATAAACTACAGTGTTTTCAAGGGTATGTTGGCACAAAACGTTTCCGCGATGTACCATCATCACTAATGATGGCTTATCGAGGAAAAAACTTAACTTTTTGCTAGGTTTCAACACATGTTCAGCTTACCAGAAGATTACTGGCTTTTACTTTTGCGTGGAGCTGTTGCCCTATTTGACTAAGCCAATAAGAATTCTGCGATTGTATTATTTGATGCCTGTTATTGGTCTGAAGACAGCTATGTTTTGTCAGACGTACATCAACCAATCATATATGTTGCAACGTAAGAAACTACAGTGTTTTCAAGGGTATGTGACACAAAACATTTTCACGATAAACCATAGTCTCTACATATTATAATCAAAAGCTTTAATTTATTGTGGTCAAAGATGTTAAGTTTTAAGAGTGATGAATCATTTACACTGGTTTGTAGTTTATGGAAAGTTTTCATGTTTAACGTTTGAAATACTGCTGCAAAAATGGCTGAAATAAAATTTTAAGTAGTGCTCACTGTATCCTGAACAGTGTATAAACAAAGTATTGCAAAATGCAGGGGTCTTTAGTAATAAGACATTTCTCATTTGACAGCACCAATCTGAACAAGGTTACTGCGATACCACAAGCCAGTGATTTTCAGTAAAACGTTAAGTCACGTGATCGTTACAAACTTGTAATCACTGACCATGAAGCAAAGCTGCAGACGCGAACACAAAACACTGAAACAAACTGGTGAACACATATTTTACCACAAATAAGGGTCGCCAACTATGCGTAAAGACACATGGAATACTCGGGATATGTTAGACTACAACATGCTGTTTTTAATATCGATATTAGCTATCGTTTACATGGAACGCTAGTTTCGCTCTTCAATATGCCCATTTAGAACTGTACAGTTTTACCACTGAACGTGTGTAATACACCCTAAAACTTTTTGAACGTGTCACAAATTGCATATGCATTAATAGTATGATATAAATACCAGTGCCGGCTCGTAGATTGTTGCAAGGTAGGGCACAAGTTGCAGGGAACTACATAGTGTTGTGTGCTAGTTGACGCTACAGCTACTGACATGCTGGTTTGTAGGTGCCGCTTATTACTGACTGGCCACAACACAATAAGAAGCCAGTAGGAGCGTACAGTTCCCGACAACTTGTGCTCTACCTTACAATAATCCTCGAACCGCCACTGATAAATACTAAAATTTACTAAACACTGTCTATTTTACTATTTAAAGCAGTTTTACAGTATCTATTTATATGCATAAACCCATTCTCTATAAGTAAGGCTAGGAAAAATTCGCGAGTTCAGTGACCTGCATGCTAGAATCCAATGTTCTATACATACTTAATCCCCGTATATTTGTTCATTGCCTGCTGTCTGAATGAGTAGCAGGTAATTGACAAATTGTATAGCTTCGGTATGCACAGGATAATGGATTCTAATATGTTGTTCGTTTAACTCGCGAAATATTCCAACCCTATTTATAAGTTAGCACTTTTTAATTTGTCCCAATACAACGTAAGTTCTCTGCTTACTGTGAACTTTTGGCTACGAACTTATACATAATAAATTATTGAAATAAAATATAACCATTATAGGATTAGTGTTAGAGCTGAAAAGTTCAAACAAAAAAAAATGTTGTTATAGTGAAAGTTGGCCAGTATATTTTTTATATGTCTACTAGCAGTCCCCCGCGGCTTTGCTCGCGAGTATTATTCGTAACTGATACTATTTACTTTAATTGAAAAACCTCTTTGTACACCAGATTGGTACTTTAGTCATCAAGTGTTAGAATGTCCAAGTGGCTAGTTGAACTAATTCTGCAGCAGGATAAGTAGCTATAGCTGTCCACGCGAAAAGCAGTCTGAAGTTTGTCAATGTCAAAATGAGATAAAATTATAAAAATGCTAGGAATATGTATATGTTGTTCACGAACAATTGCCCAAGTTTAAAGTCTATTCGTCGTTTCGTACTGTTGTGTCACAGTATAGTAACATACTGTAACACATTTTTGTTAATATCTACAATTTAATACTGTTTTTAAACGAAATAGCATTTATGACTTAGTCACTTTTGTCAGTATACCGACGATATGTCAGCTGATATTGTAGAGGAACCTAAGTGGAAAGCGAACTGCAATTTTACCCCTTTTAAAGACTACATATAAATTGCACTAATTCGATCTGCCTTGCCGTTTTTGTGTGTCAGAATTGAACGTTTGCACGCAGCTTTTAACGGAATTCGAGCCCAGAACCTCCCGGAATTTATACCTGAGTGAGAAACAACTGCGTCACGTAACGTCGAAGTAATTCATGAAAATAAAATTTATTGAAAAAAAAAATTATCTGTGTCCTGGGCTCATAAAGGTTACTGTAGTGAAACTCCTGTATAAGTTGTTGCTCGCTGCTCGTTCCTGCTTTTCGGTTCGTCTGCCTTGATTATTGACCAACTAAGTTTTATTCTTAATAATTACGTTTCTTACAAATAAAAAAAATACATACATATTTTTTTAAAATATTTAGGTAAGCATCACTCTGACGCGAACAACACCTCAATATCGCTACTGATTAGATAGATATCGTGGGTTGATGGAAAACAAATTTTGTGTTTTTTCACCCTTTTGGGTGTCGAATTTCGAAATATTTTAAATTTACATCTTAGACATTTGTATAAGTATCCAACTGAAGTGTAAATCACATTGCTAGCCCGTTCAGTTAAATTAAAAGCGATCATTCACTAAAAAAACACATATCACCCCTGCACAGTATTGAGAAATCGAATTTCGAAAAATCTGAAAACCGTTTTGCGATAATTTCTGTAATCATCATCCTGAAGCAAAAATTAATTGTATATCTCGACGGGTTCGATAGATATCGAGGATTTATCTAAAACACGTGCAAGGTCTTTTCACCACTTAAGAGAGTAAATTTCGAAAAACACTTTAATCACGTTTTAGAATACTTTATTGGTATCTCGTGGACGTAAAAAACACAAATTAGCCCGCTGGGTTCAAGATATAGCGACGATTAATTGAAAACGCTTTTCACCACTTTTCACCCCTTTTCACGTCCTTAGGTGGCGAATTTCGAAAATTCCTGAAATTACTTTTCAGGTATTTGAGCAAGCATCAATCCTAAACAAAAATCACGTCTCTATATAAAAGACTATGGGATCGATATATATCGAATGTGAGTCGAAAACTCATATTACCCCATTTTTAACCAGTTTAGGGCCGAATTCGGAAAATAAATTTTAAATGGTACTTGGGATACTTACAAAAGCACCAATTTAAAGCAAAGAGTACTTCGATATCTCGATTGATGCGATAGATATGGAAGGATAATCGAAAACACATTTCACGTATTTTCGCCCCTTTAAATAAAGAATTTCGAAATGATTTTGAGTCCTGTCATAGACATTCGTAAAAGTAACCAATTAAAGTTAAAATCACGACGATAGCCAATTGTGTTTCAAAGATAAAGACGATTCATTAAAAACACATTTTGCCCCTTTTTACTGCCTGCGGGACGAATTTAAAAAAAACCTAAAATTACTTTTTGGGTATCTACGTAAGCAATATTTTGAAGTGAATATCAACTCTCTATCCCGAAGGGTTCGATAGATATCAATAGTTGATTGGAAACACATTTCAGGTCTTTTCAGCCCTTTAAAAGTTGAACGTCGAAAAATCCTTAAATTGGCTAATATGGATTTTTACGAGTGTCCTATTAAAGTAAAAATCACAATGATTGGCCATCGGGTTCGAGCTCTATCGACGTTTCTTCGGAAACACATTTCACCCCTTTTCACCCCCTTAGAGGTCGAATTTCGAAAAATCCCTTCTTAGTGCTCGCCTACGAACTGAAGGGAACCCCCACAAAAAATTTCACGATTCTAGGTCCAGTGGTTTGGGCTGCAGTTTGATATGTCAGTCAGTCAGTCAGTCAATCAGTCAGCTTTTATTTTTATATATAGAGATGTAGCTGTGTCACAATAAATAACTCGTCAATAGTTACATTTTAAACACAAATGTCTTTGTAACAAATTTAGTACTCCGTAAAATGTCTTATTAAATACCAAGAATGTATGTATCAACAAATATATACACTTTTGTTTAACATTAATTATATTCCCTGTGTTTCTTTGTAAAAAAAATTCATAATACTAGCAAATATTGTCATGCACCACCATTTTTATCAAGATATTTTATTCGAAATCAGTATACTTTAAAGTTAATTGCATGTGTATTAATACATTTTTAATGTTGATTATCAATCCAATTTTCGTGGCTCCTAGCTACATTGACAAAACAGTTAGCAAGACTTGCCCTTTTTTGTAAGATGTATGGAATTGTGACTTATCGTTAGTTTTAGCTCATGTATAGTAGGTTTCGAGTTAATACCTTCGAGTCGAACATTATTCATTTGTTTCTCGTGTGTCCACATTTCAGTGGGCCAGTAAGCGTTATGGTTTACCAGTATTTAACATTTGATATTATTCTGCAAACTGTTAAAATGTGCAAAATAATTATCGTCTTATAATTGAAGTATGATAAGCTACAGTGTCTCGGGAAACATTGTGGGGCCATATATTTCTGCGACTGTCCAGGTTTACTTATTTTATTCTTGCAATTTTTCTGGCCAGTTAAATAATGCTATCTTGGAATTGTTATTTTTCAGATAAATAGTGAATTAAGGGCTTTTTCTTGAGTTTTTTTCCAGACTGGTGCCAATACTGTGAACGCGTTTTTTAAAATAATGTACCATTCGCCAGCAAAAAAAATTTCCTTAATTTTTGCTTATTTCCACGACGAAAAACGTAGTACTTTGGGATATGAAATCTAAAAAACCATTCAGTATAATTGTACAAAAAAATTCAACTACAAATTATAACATATAAGCGTCAAAACTGTACAGCAAAATTTTGATACGAGTGTTAGGTAGCAATAAAAAATATTTTCGAAATCACTGCAAAACTCCGTAACAAGGCCTTAAATACACTGTAACCAGGTATGGTGGCTTCTCTGGATAACGTTGTGTTATATAGTGAATGCCTTTTTATATCAATATAACACATTCATAATGACACAGAGCAAAAAATCAAATGGTATTGTGGCCTTTAAACGTTATACGTCACATTAAGCACTTCAAACAAATCACATCAGGGATGACTGTGTGTCATGAGTCATTTCACCCATAGGGTGTACGGTTTTCTGTATTGTACGGGTTCCGAAATCGATAGCCATATTTATAATTGCTACTTCAGATAAATAGCCAGGCATACTCACCGAGCACGAACAAACGTCCTGCCATTAATAATTTGATTAAAATTTTGAGAGGAAATGACGTTATTTCATATGCACCAACGTTTATCCAGCTCTATGGAGCAGCACGGCATGTAATTTGTTTACATTACAAATCGAGTGTACGGATCACAGACCAGCAGATTCAAGCTCGCAAAAGTGTTTAAACACTGTTCGTTCAGAATCGGGTTTACCTAGTTCCAGACTCGGTAACCCACATCGTGTGGGCAGTCCATCGAGCGAAAATCATCACTCAAAACAACGTAGCTAAATTTTTCCCTCATGTAACAGATTTTGCATTCATTATGAACGATTGACTACCTAAACTGTAAATAACCTTGCGAAACTCGTAAAATTGTGAAAAGAATAATCACTAATCACCTTGGCATAAATCATTCAGGAAATAATGTTTCGTGTAAGATTTCTTTATAGCAATAAAAGCTGTATTTCCAGGTGCATAAAATAAAAACCCATAAAAACTTCAAACAAACTTGCCGTATTTTACACAGAATCTTGGTACATCTAAAAAAAAAAGAATACTCTATGAGCTTTATCGTGTAATACTGTGATAGTACTGAGCTTCAGAACGGAAATGGTTATCAATGGTAGAATATTTGGTTACGTCTCTGGAGTACTAGAAAATATTAATAATTCAGTGCGTATTAAACTTAGCAAATACACACACAATCTTGAGATTAAATTTAAGGCAATTAGGTACGGATATTTTGTTGTGTTTGGTTGCAATACAGTTATCAACCAATTGCTGTGTACCTGCAGATTAGACAATCGTAGCCCCTTCAAACATGCGTTTGTTATGTGTTTGAAATTTTTCAGCAAAATTCGTGTTTTCGTAAATAATTAGAGCTACAATTTTATAGCGAGAAATATGTTTGCACCAATTGGTTTTAATACTAGTCTCGCTTAGGAGCAAAATTATACACTTTGCTTGAGCTTTAGCGAAATATATTAACAGATAAATGAGCGAGACAGTACACAGATGCTGCAAGCTTGTCATGACAAGCGTGTAAGCTTGTAGCAAGTATGTTATGACAAATGTACAAGCTTGAATCAAGCTTCCTAGTTACCACAGAACAAGCTTGCGGAAAGCCTGACGCGACAAGCATACCAGCAGTTATACGATACCTGAGCAGCAAAATTTTCCTGAATCCTAAAAACTAGCAGGAATACTACGCGAAATAAGCAAGCAAAACGTTAACACAATTAAAAAGAACATAACCCAACATCGCCACGTGGTATGTCAATTTGCAAACAAGCAACACTACTCGGTGGAAATGGCGGAGGCAGATGTGAACGCCTTACCAACGAACAAACTCCTAGACTTGCTCAAGAGGCTTGCCACAAGCTTGTTGCAACCTTGCACATTTATTACGAAATACCTATAACGGTGCCCAGAAGAAACAAGCTTGCTTTTCAAGCCTAAGGCAAGTGAAATGCATTCTTGCCGCAAGCTTGCATGCTGTCTGGGTGATGCGTAAGAATGCATGATTTTTTTCGCAAACATATTTTCACGGAATTACCTTTAATGCTTTGCTCATACATCGTTCGGCTATCGGCCGCGTAGCCTTTCTGAGAAAGAAGAGGTTCATGACTTGACAGAGGGCCGCTGTTCACACAGTGGCCAGACCACTCGCCTCCCATCAAGGCGATCCGGGCTCGATCCCCAGCGGGGTCGGTCCCAGGATTTTCGCATGTGAGAATCGTGCTGGACGATGCCACTGGTGGGAGTGTTTTCTCGAGGATCTCCCGTTTCCCCCGCCATTCTATTCCGGCATCGCTCCATACTCATTACGTCAACACTCACCAGTGTCAGTGACCTATAGACGTTAAGGGATATTGATCCCTACCACCTTGGATTTATCAGCTTCTTCTCGATAATTTATTTTACAGTCGTTGAATCAACATTTTTGTCACGATAGTGCATAGTTACAAATTTAATAGGTTTTCTGAAATTGTTGGGGCCAATATATATTCAATATTTTGAAGTGGGAAACAGCTAACCAGGAAAAATTGCTTTTCTTTTTACGGGAGCGACCACAGGGGTCATATATGTAACATAAACAATGCCGCGTGAATTCCAAAAAGTGTATGAAACAGGCCTTGTCAACGTGAAAAAAGTTAAACAATCTCTCTAGTTACTGATTTTTAAGAAAATCCGTAAATCCGATCTGAGTAGGCTCGATCCCCCTTAAGTGCTGACCAAAATCTCTTCACTCACACTGATTTGACAGGCCAATCAGCATTATGTTACTGAGACCGGTTGTGGCTCGAAGGCGGACCTTAAACGCCAACGAGCGTTACAACCATCAAGTCGCATATAGAGACTCCAGTCACAATATTTTGAAACACAACATGTCACGAATGCGTGTCGGGAAAATTGGTTCCATTTTTGTGCAATATAGTCAGGAAAACATGAAATTTTCGTGCAAAACAAAAAGAACGGATAAACGCACAACATTAAAACAAGTAGAGGTGTACAGAATTTACCCTATTCGTAAATTATTTGACTAATGTCACAGTGCTGAGAAATAGTCAATAATGACTATGCGAGTATATGATGCTCCATATTGGTTTCTGCAATTCTGCGATTTTGCCATACTGTTCCTCATTTAAACATAATCTCTGACAGCCATTTTTTAAGTAGTGTTCGCACATAAATATATCAAAATTAAAATTTTTCTCTGAACAAGTTGTACTCATAAAATTACTTTAACAACGTACGCAGCAAACTTTTATTTTTAATCGTTTTAAGACAACATTATGTAAATTATGGAAAAAATATTTACATTCACTGGAAATTGTCTTCGTTGTTTAGGAAATATTATTTTTAATGTGGTTAATTTACAAAAACAAAGCTATGGCTTAGTACTAAATTCAGGGAATGTGAAAAATTTTTTACTGACTGAAAATATTATTAAAGCTAATGATTACAAAAAAATTAATTTTTCAATTAAACTGTTTATCAAGACAAGTTATAAGTAATTTTCGTATGTAAGCCACTCTAAGGATTCCAGAATTCGTTAGTCTTACTCGCATCGTTCCTGTTGGCCTACAGCGAATGTTAATGTAGGCTATTAACAGTAAATTAATTTTAATTGCTGGCATGTATGGCCTCGCTAGCAAGGCCACATGAAGTTTATTTACAGTGTTTCAAAATTTATAATTGCTTGATATGTTTCGCAAATGACTATGCCCTAGAAAACATTACATATAAGTTTATCTGGAGTCAACATTTGTTGTTGGAAAACGCTTAGGTGGACTGCGTTAAATTTCTGGAGAAACCTTCTAGCCCTGCGTTATATTATATAATGTATTATTATTAGAAATACTTTATCTTCGCTAAAAATATTAGTTTTCCCACTCCTTAGTTTCAATGCGCACGAGCTCACATGTAGCTCTATTTCTTGTTCAATTATTCGTTGTTTTCAACTCTCAGCGCCTTGAGATTCTATTCGCTAATCACAGACGTACAGTGACGCAGTAACGTTGTTACTAGCACATGAAAATAAGTAACATATCTACGCAAAGACATTCTGCCAATAACGACGAAGCAGAGACGCAGAAGTACACATAATGAATTGAAACAAAGTGGCGCCGAAATCGTATCGCGGAAATCAGGGGTCCCTTATTATTACTAACAATTGAACGCGACTTCGTTCGCGTGGTTTACTATTAAGGCAATGGTCTTACATTTATTTTAAACAATTGAAAATAACGCGAATATGTTTTAACCAACGCTTTGAAAAAAAAAATGAGGATGTGTACAATCAAACGACACACAATAGCGATAGAGCGTTTTTTAAAATAATGTACCGTTTGCTAGAAAAAATACTTTGCTTAATTTTGGCACATTTTGACAACAAAACACGTAATATCCCAGGGGAAAAAAACCTAAAAATTCGTTTGGTGTATTGCAACAGAAAAATTAGTATACAAGCGATGATGTTAAGTGTTAAAACTATAAGAATTAATTTTGATATAGCCTATGTGTTAATTTGCGTTAAAAATAATTTTTGAAACCACTGCAAAACTGAAGAGACCTTAATACTTATTTTAAGTCATGCAAAATTTCAGTCAATATCTGCAAGTTACCTTAAGTAATTCGCTAAAAAATATGTTTTTTCCATTTTCAGTACCTTTTTAAAATCAATATTTAACATAATATATATATATATATATATATATATATATATATATATATATATATATATATATACAATTCCTGATGAAATATTTTCGGCTCTTTAAATTTCGTACAAGCAATAATATTTGCACCTATATAAATATTAAAAGTAATAAATTGTATACATTTCTTATAAAAAAAATTTGCAGCAAAAATTATTTTTTGAAACTTATGTTAACGACCGTTAGTGGGTCCAATGAATGTTCTAAATCATTTTGAAAATTAAAACTTTTTGGTAGAAATTTTGATACGTAGTTTTGTCCACCTGCCAAGTTATGTATCCATCTCGACAGTAGCGAGACCAGTTATCGTCCGAAACCTTCAAGGGCGAACACAGAGCCTTCATCGCAATTGAAAGAATTATTTAGGAATGCATACGTTTGGGCAAACTGGCCATATATCGTGCTATAACTTCACATCATGAAAAACCACGTTGCGGGATTCACAAATTAAAACTGGGGATGATCTGCACACAGATTTCACATGGTTAAATACAGAACAGGCGTGTGTTGTTCTTGCAATTAGTGACTAGTGTATCAAATATAATATCACAATTTAATGCTTAACATATTTATGTTACTGAAGTTCGAAGTCTTATTATTACGAAGTAGTAGAGACGAAATATTACGTTCCTTGAAAAAACTCTCATTCAGGTTTTCAATAATCTTCTAATATCACATAAGGGCATTCACGTGACAAAATGCATAATTTTATATTTGCACGACATAGCATTCATTTTGTAGCCGTTACGTGTGACTACATTTTCCACGTGTAACAATTTTTTCTCTACCATACTTTTTCGTCAGCTGCATGTCGAAATCAGAATACGGGGGACACAGGAATACGACAAATCAAGTGACTTACTCGAATGAAATAGTTTACACTGTAATAAGACATTGTGGGCAATATGATAAAATGTTTAAAAACATACCACGAAGGCCTTACGTCTTTTTTAAAAAAATTCCATAAATGAAGTAAATTGTCATTATTTCCAGATTTTTTTATAAAAGTACATAAGAATTTTATGTGTTTTTAAATATTTTTTGCATAATGATCATAGTATTATATATCAGTGTAAATTTGTTTCATTCAAGTAAGTCACTTGGTTTTTGTAATTTATGTGTTCCCGTGACGTGCAAATTTTTACATTGTCATGCCGCTATGGGAAGACTTACGAGTTTAAACAGTTTTACAAGTGGAAAACATAGTCACAAGTAACGTCTATAAAACGAACACTATGCCGTGAAAATATAAAATTATACATTTTTGCCATGTGAAACCCCCTAATGTAGATTTCAGTAAAGCTACATAACACTGGCAATGCTATCATCTCTTAATGTTTCTGAGTCTATTAGCTACTAATTTCTTCTTTTATTAAATCGCTGTTGACTATAAATTAAACCATACCATGCACCTACTTATTTTAACAGTGTTATTGTTGTTTATAAATCATTACAGTTACCATAGGGTATGTACCACAATCAGTTATGTGTCACAAAATACATAACAATTTTAAATTTAACAAATCAGAATTTTCAGTTACAGCGAAGAATTAAAAGCAATGTGTTAAAATTACTAAGGCGTGAACCATAACTTTGTGTCATGATCGTGAATCTGATTGGGCGAGCCAGAAAGCTGAAACATTTTTTTAGTCCTCAGTTTTGTTTTATGACCCAGTGACCTTCTATTCGCTAATGGAATTCCCACGTAATGAATGGCCGAAGGCCATCCACTCCAACACGCAGTCGGGAAGGTATCTTGATCATTTTTCTACACCACCCCACCGTGATAATTCCCCCGTTCCAACTCCAAAGCACCGTAACATAAAGGCCTGGAATATTTTTTTCTCCTACCATGCCAGGTTTCAGTTTAGTGTTTTATGCCCGTTGTCCGATGGTTAATTCGGAGCCTGGCACGCTCGACGATTCACAATTTTTCCCCCCGTGGTCAGAAGGGGCGAGAGTCGCTCGGCGGTTGTTATTAATTTCCCGTGCCGTGTCGCCTAATTGCTCGCAGACACGCCCGAGGGTTATAGCTGCGTGGCCGTGAACCGAGCTGGTGTTGGTAGCACTGGGAGCGGAGCAGCTCCCATTGTTCACGGCGGTATTGAAACCATCGTGACCCGTGTGAACTGCCTCACTCCCCCCCCCCTCCCACACACACACACCAGGTTCCACACTAATATTCTAAATTACGCAGCGCATTACGCCGTTCGCCGGCAAAGTCCGTGCAGATTCCCTTTCTTGCAACCCACCAACCTTTTGTTGCACAACGCCCATGCTCCCACTACTCGGCCACAAACTCTTCTCCTCCCGCCTCCCGTACTCCTCTCAACCATTCCAACCGAACATTCCCCGCCTCAATTTGGAAGCAATTAATTTTCGCGCTAACGACCCCCGGCCAGGAATAAAAAGGAGAAAATACCTTCTGCTCTAACGCCCCTATGCTCGTTGAATAAACATTCCCTTGGTGGACGGCGATGGAAAATGAGGGGGAAGGGAGATGTATCTGTGGTGGTAGGCCATGCTCGAAATGGCTAAAAAGAAAGGGAGAAGGGTTGGTAGAAATAGAACGGGGAGATTTCCGTGTTCAGAAACAATGAATTCCATATCAAACACAACTTCTTTCTACCTGCACCAATCAGTTGTATTTTTTTTACTCTCTCGTTCCCACGCTTAAACCTTACACTTGAATTATTAAGTCTACACATATGCCAACTTGGCGGTGGGAACAGGAAAATTTTATTATTTTTTTAAAATTTTGTGCAACAGGAGTGCATGACTGGATTAAGTTTATTGGGCATGCTCCATTGCTAGAGTTGCGTCAATTTCGCGGATTCATCTGGCAGCAGCTTAGACTTGTCAGTCCTATACACGCACTGGCCACAATAGATTATCTGCTGGCTTATAACATTACAAGTGGAAGCAAGCGATAGCCCTACACATTATTTCCTTGTTTACTATTGGCTTGCAATAGTGAAAGGCGTTTCATGACAGCTGCCAGCAAGTCACAGACATGACAATGAAGTATACATAATTGGCGTTCAACCTGACCTGGAATGTATCTGCGAATTTGACGTACCTCTATTCATTGCTACTCAGATGACAGTCAATGACTCTAAAGATAGAAAAAGTATAAATGAGCGGAGTTTGTTTCTGTCAACAGGATTTATATATATATTAGATGCCCCGACAAACGTTGTTTTGCCACATAAATAACTTATTGTAAGCGTGTAAGGATGTGGTATATAAATGGAAGAGG
Organism: Medauroidea extradentata; assembly: GCA_003012365.1. NCBI lineage: Eukaryota > Metazoa > Arthropoda > Insecta > Phasmatodea > Phasmatidae > Medauroidea > Medauroidea extradentata. Next base: position 14,780 of record PNEQ01090506.1, read on the forward strand.
TCTAATAATAAAGAAATTAATAAATAATAAAAGAGAGCGACACCTGGTGTGGATAGACTGGTATCAGCTTGTGGGGATAACTGATAAATTATCACTTACACAGTTATCGATATGGTTCTAAAATTATTAAATTAAAATATTACTAAACAATACCACTTAGGAGCATGAAAAATTTATAAAAACCTATTCGCAGACCTACCGAATGTATATACAAAATGTAATTGAAATCGGTTAAGCCGTTTCGTCGGAGGAGTATGGAAGCAAACACGAGAATTTTATATATATACACACACACAACATAAATTTCCATAAATGGAATCGGGTAAAATAAAACTAAGTACAAGCAATGTAAACGTTTGTGTTATATATATATATACATTCTATGAAAATAACTTACATACACGAGCGGTTTATTAGACCAGATTAAAAAGGTTGAGACAAAAGAGAAAACAAGCCAGTATTTCTGTAACTAGAATTACTGTTCAACAGGAAACGAAACACCTGTAAGTCATAAGCAAGTATTTTTTAATGAAATTGACACAATAGAAAAAAATTACTTCTACAGAAGACAAGTCAGGTTACTAAATAATAAAATAAGCAGAAATTACTATGGTGAATGAAATGTTCAAATGATATTGTTTTACCGTGACCAAGGTGATTTACTTCGATACGAACCTGAACATCACTTAAACTTGCAAACACGGGTTTTATGAATTGTACTGAGTTATCGATGTTTCCCAAATTATGTTTGTTTCCGGAACAGCTTATAAACTTCTTTAATAAATCCTTGCCAGATCAGGTTAGTAAATCTCGGGTCTATCTTAGGTATTTATTTGGTTTTTGAAGCAATTTAAACTCATTTAGATTATCAAATGAATTCTAAAGCTGTTCTATAATAATCAACTATTTTGGGAATTAATCGAAAATTTACTAGATTTTTCACTCTCGACGAAGACAATACTTGACACGACGGCGTACGATTTGGTTGGTCTTTCCATGGGTGTCTTGTAGTAGGTCGGGAAGTTTGGTCTCTAGATTATCCCTCAATAATTGTTTCAACCACGTCCTCTTTATCCTTGGATAGCGACCACGTCCCATTGTCCTCGAATGGTGAACACGTCGAACTGAGACCCTCGGAGACCCAGGACAGCAACGGATCCGAAGTAGACTCTGGAATGGCATGAACCACAGACTCTGCTTTATAATTCCCCTTGAAAATAATTCTTCGGCGTTGACGTCGTAGATAAATTCAAATATTTTTCTCCTGGTCTTAGTCGTAGAAGCAAACTCGTACTTTTCTGACGACGCGTAGAAACAGTTTAGCGTCTCGTCGAAGAATTATTGAGGTCTTCTTGACTATACGTCAGTTCAGCACCATGGACGGGAACATTCTTATTTTACGTAAAATTTTCTCATCGTTCTTAAACAAACTTCCTTCTCTTGTTTTTGTTTATGTCACCATAAAAATCTCAACAAATACTTTCCTCGTAGCTTACCCAGGGTTTGTTCGCTTATACGATCAGATCATGTTGTGGTTCACGGTACGAAACAAAATATAGCGAGCATGAATATAAAAACTGTAGAAGTCATTAAAGTTCCAAGCACGTAGAAGTACAGGTCTGAACACTAGCATATCCCGTTATGACTGAAAGCACCACTAGCAATGAAGTGTTGTTTTAACATTGCAATATAGGATCCTACTGCCACATCTCCTAGCAGTTCCGACGCAAGTTTGCTCCTTGTAGACCAATTTTCAAAGTGTTAAAACAACCCCAGAGTGCCAGTGGTGCCAATCAATCATAACGGGGTAAATTTTCAACTCCAGTGTCCAGACCTGTTCCTCTATGACCGTGATGTTATACACACAATACAAAGATGATTAAACATTACCTTATAGTAAATATAGGGTAGAGAGAGTATCCTCTATACAGCTGCCTACGAAATTGTGTGTTCAACATGTGTCACGTGACTTTAGTGATATATGCGCGGGAGATTTGAAATAACACTGAGAGAAAAGATAATAATTGCTCAGTAATCACAACCATGTTGGGTTATTTTGGTACCTTATGAATTTATGAACTAAGGAGAGCATACTACCATATTATCGCATATTATAATTGCGTGGAAATTTCAGAACGACAAATGTAAACAATGTTTGCCACGTTACTGTTTTCCTTAACGCAGCTGTTTTTAGTAAAATGTAAATATTAGCTACATACTTACTTTAAGATTCTGAACCGAGAACTTGGTGACACCACATGACTAATTATATATTCTGGAAGGTACGCCATGAGTTTCAAATATCACGACAGCATTTTTACGACGAGAAAACATAAATAAACGACACGAAACGGACACACATTTATGACGTCATGTTCCGTCTACTCTATATTACCTCTATGAACATTACATGTATCCTGGCACGAGGTAACTGCGGTCATAGAACAGTAAATACATAGGTTTACTGATAAATAAATTTAAATTTTTAATCATTTGTAACATCGGGCAAATATTATGTTACAGCAGGTAAGAAAGTAAAAGTTAAGAAGAAAAACGCAGACGCTGCCAAAGCAGACAAAACCCAAGTTGTTTGGCCTGCTTTATATTGCAGTTTCCAGATTAGGAAACGTGCAAAATCGTCATGATAGGCTGTAAATGCCGGTATAGCCTGTTAACGTTTAAATTATCTCTTTAAAAACCATGTTTTTTTTTAGAACCTATAAATATGTCTCTTTGTGCCACTTGACTACATTAACACAGACAGAGTGACGAGCGCATCCCCCCTTTTTTTTTCTGTCCTCTTTCTTTCTTAGGCGATTCACATACGATTCCCGGCGGGGTCGGTCTCCGGATTTTTTGCATGTGTGAATAGTGTCGGGTGATGCCACTGGTCAGTGGGTTTTCTCGGGGTCTCCCTTTTCTCCAGCACTCTCATTCCGGCACTTCTCCATTATAGGACATGACACCATGACCCACGGGTACCTTGATCATACGATATTTATTTATTTTATTTACAAAGTAGCAAAAGTAATAAACATAGACTTGCCGAAAGTAAACGTATTTGGATCACATTTAAGTACAATTTTAGGTAATCACTCTTTGAAACACTCACTTTTTTAGTTCTCAGTCCAACAAGGGTTTTATTTCTGCTCGTTGACCAAGGACGGAGAAATCGCCCTTGTTTGCGCACTTCGACAAATCAGTTATTTTTCTATCTCTCCCTCCCTCCCGCCCGTCCCTCTCTCCCTTTTTCAAGACACGGCAACATCGGGTACCGGGCGTATTGTAACTCGTCGTTTCCATACGAGCGAGCACTCTCTTCCTCGTTTTTTACGAGCTGTCTAAAATCACTTGTATTCGAACACAGATTGAGTCATAAAGCTTTACGGCCCAGGGTTCATATCCATTCCACCCCATTCCCGAGCTGTTACGTGGGAGCTTAAGCTCGGGCTACGGCGGAGGGGTTGGCGGTGGGTCAAATGGGGCCTGGGGTGGATGTTTAGGTTTGTGGGGGTTTCGAGGGGGTTTAAAGGGTAAAAGACGGAAGGTGTATTCCACACCGGGGAAGAACTCACGTCTTCGTTGTCTTCTTTATGTTATCCCTTCTCTCTCACACGTTTCTCTTCTCTCTCTGCAGCCGTCGGCGACAGTCGTAAAATGGTAATCCTCTCCAAGCACGCGACCCGCCCTGGAAGACGTTTCGTGAAACAACGCCTCATGTATGATAAAACGGGTAGCTCCCCCTTTTTTCGTTCTTTCCGCTTCGGGTTGGACGTATATACATCGCTTACAGCGCATGCGCGAGGTTGGGAGACTCCATTTCGAGGCGACACGCGAAGGAACTTCCTGTCTCGGAAGATTCCTGAGGAGGAGGGTATGGGGTTGCCAATAAATTTCCCGTCGTCTAGTTTCAAGTCTGAGCTAGCAGGACGAATTACAGTGAAGTTAGGTTGGTACACATGTCCTTTCACCTCCAGTCCCGCAATTCGTAACCGTATTTTATTCTGCCAGGATGGTTACAGTCCATTTTTCCCTTTCTTCTGAAGTTATGAACCGCACATACAGCGGCATTTTGGAGTATACACAGTCTGACAGCTTGCACAAGGAAGTAATTTCAGGAATATTTATTTTCTCAATCTACAATTCCTGAAGTTCCTAATCGATTGCACGCCGTTGTTTCACCACGCCGCAGTTAAGAGACAGTGGAAAATCACAAGAATCTCACGTGCCACCGTATTTCGCTAAACAGCATAGCCACTTGCATCTTGTATGGTTTTAAGGTGGCAATGTAGTTTTTTTTAAAGACGATTCACATATGTTTATAGGGGATTCGAAATGAATTGAGTACTCCAAAAAGCCGTAGTTAATTTCTATCCCCCACACCAGTTTATATATTTCCGCTGCAAACAAACATAAACATTGCCACGTGCCATTTTCATAGGCTTGTACAATGTTTACCTTTACAGTACACTGCTTCGATAAATGTTATCTAAAATATCTCATCAAATGCACGGGTACTGGTTATAATAATTATGATTATAAATTACTGTAAGTTAACGTCTTACAACATTGGTTTCTCTGCATTGACTCGAATTCATACAACCCACACTAGTGCCGTTACGCATCTCGTAAATGTGTGCATAGTTTATTAAATTGTAACAAAAAAACGCCACTAAAAGCACTCAAAACACACGCAATTTATGGATTCAAATTTTGTTCAGCATACTAAAATGAACGACAACGACGCACTTGACAGAAACAATAAATAACGAATTTTCTTAATGTGCGAATGTATAAAAAATGGCGTTACTAATTCCAGATATTTAGGTTGGCGATCGTAAAACATAATTTACAGATTACCAATGACTTCACATAATTTAGTAGTGCTATTCATAAACAGTCACTTCTAATACTTTTGAATGTGTTTATCAGAAACCAAAATTTATTGCACAACAAACAATCACACAATGACTCAAATCGCTTCTGAGTGAAGCGGCGAAAAACTAACTCTAATGCCGTCTGTCGGTGGAAGCTTGAACTACGCCTATAGCACGGAGCGCTAGTGGCAATGTGTCTATGACAGTTTGGAGTTCAGCTGCTTGGTTGTGACACTTTGTGCTGGAAATAGTTAAATGAAAATATATAGTAAGTAGGCACGTTAGTAAGATAATCTCTATACATAAAAATGAAAGGTGACTGATTGACTGACTGACTGACTGACTGAAATATCAAACTGCAGCCCAAACCACTGGACCTAGAATCGTGAAATTTTTTGCGGGGGTTCCCTTCAGGTCGTAGGCGAGCACTAAGAAGGGATTTTTCGAAATTCGACCTCTAAGGGGGTGAAAAGGGGTGAAATGTGTTTCCGAAGAAACGTTGATAGAGCTCGAACCCGACGGCCAATCATCGTGATTTTTACTTTAATAGGACACTCGTAAAAATGCATATTAACAAATTTAAGGATTTTTCGAAGATCAACATTTAAGGGGCTGAAAAGACCTTAAATGTGTTTCCAATCAACTATCGATATCTATCGAACCCTTCGGGATAGAGAGTTGATATTCACTTCAAAATATTGCCTACGTAAATACACAAAATGTAGTTTAAGGTTTTTTTGAAGTTCGATCCCCAGGCAGTAAAAAGGGGCAAAATGTGTTTTTAATGAATCGTCTATATCTTTGAAACACAATTGGCTATCGTCGTGATTTTAACTTTAATTGGTTACTTTTACAAATGTCTATGACAGGACTCAAAGATGTTTCGAAATTCTTTATTTAAAGGGGTGAAAATACGAGAAATGTGTTTTCGATTATCCTTTCATATCTATCTAATCAATCGAGATATCGAAGTGCTCTTTGCTTTAAATTGGTGCTTTTGTAAATATCCAAAATACCATTTAAAATATATTTTCTGAATTCGGCCCTAAACTGGTTAAAAAAAAGCGGTAATATGAGTTTTCGACTCACGTTCGATATCTATCGATCGCATAGTTTTTTATATAGCAACGTGATTTTTGTTTGGGATTGATGCTTACTCAAATACCAAAAAAGCAATTTCAGGAATTTTCGAAATTCGCCACCTAAGGACGTGAAAAGGGGTGAAAAGTGGTGAAAAGCGTTTTCAATTAATCGTCGATATATCTTGAACCCAGCGGGCAAATGTTGTATTTTTTACGTCCACGAGATACCAATAAAGTATTCTAAAACGTGATTCAAGGTTTTTTTTCGAAATTTACTCTCTTAGGTGGTGAAAAGACATTGATAGTGTTTTAGATAAATCCTCGATATCTATCGAACCCGTCGAGATATACAATTAATTTTTGCTTCATAATGATTATTACAGAAATTATCGCAAAACGGTTTTCAGATTTTTCGAAATTCGATTTCTCAATACTGTGCAGGGGTGATGTGTTTTTTTTTTTTTTTTTGTGAATGATCGAGTTTTATTCGACTGAACGGGCTAATGTGTGATTTACACTTCAGTTGGGTACTTATTCAAATGTCTAAGATTTAAATTTAAAATATTTCGAAATTTGACACCCCAAAGGGCGAAAAAGCACAAAATTTGTTTTCCGTCAACCCACGATATCTATCTAACCAGTAGCGATATTGAGGTGTTGTTCGCGTCAGAGTGATGCTTATGTATATATATTTAAAAAATATGTATAGTTTTTTTCTTTATAAGAAACGTGATTATTAAGAATAAAACTAAGTTGGTCAATTTTCAAGGCAGACGATCCGAAAAGCAGGAACGAGCAGCGAGAAACAACCTATACAGGAGTTTCACTACAGTAACCTATCGAGACGTGGTATTGTACAACCTATATGAGCCCAGGACACAGATATTTTATTTGTTTTAATAAATTTTATTTTCATGAATTATTTTGACGTTACGTGACGCAGTTGTTTGTTACTCAGGTCCAGATTCCGGGAGGTTCTGGCTCGAATTCCGTTAAAAGTTGCGTGCGAACGTTCAATTCTGACGCACAAAAACTACAAGGCAGATCGAATTAGTGTAATTTACACGTAGTCTTTAAAAGGGGTAAAATTGCAGTTCGCTTTCCACTTAGGTTCCTCTACAATATCAGCTGACATATCGTCGGTGTACTGCCACAAGTGATTAAGCATAAATGCTATTTCGTTTATAAACAGTATTAAATTGTAGATATTAACAAAAATTCGGTATGTTACTATACTGTGACACAACAGTACGAAACGACGAATAGACTTTAAACTTGGGCAATTGTTTGTGAACAACATAGCATTTTTTTCCTAGCATTTTTATAATTTTATCTCATTTTGACTTTGTCACTTTTGGCAGAAAAACGACGATATATCATCGCACTAATCTCAGGTTTGGGGCACCAAATACGTTTCCGCGAAACCTTTACCCTCTGAAACTTTGTAATGTGAATAAAGTTAAAGTGAATATTTTGTAAATATATAATTGAGGACACCGTCACCAATGGTTGTGCACAGGGTAAACAGATGTTTCTCATTCGATTAACCTCTTACCTTCGGTATCTGTAACTACCCCACATCATCAAATAGGCAGGGCTATAAATAAAACCCAGGCGAAGTCACTGTTAGTGGCAGGACAAATTTAAGACTGCTTTTCGTGTGGACAGCTATAGCTACTTATCCTGCTGCAGAATTAGTTCAACTAGCCGTTTGGACATTCTAACACTCGATGTCTGAAGTACCAATCTTGTGTACAAAGAGGTTTTTAAATTAAAGTAAATATTATCAGTTACGAATAATACTTGCGAGCAAAGCCGCGGGGGACTGCTAGTCTCTATATATAAAAGGAAGTGCCCCACTCACTGACTGGCTGACTCATTCATTCATTCATCATCAACGCCCAGCTCAAACCACTGGACCTAGAATCGTGAAATTTTAAGGGAAGTTTCCCTTTGTGGCGTAGGCGCGCACTAAGAAAGGAAATTTTGAAATTCGGCTATTAAGGTGGTGAAACGGGGTGAAATGTATTTTTTGCAAATCTTTGATATTTCTCGAACCCGACGGGCTATCGTCGTCTTATTCACTTCGTTAGGTCGCAAATACAAATGTCTAGAAACAAATTTCAGGATTTTTCGAAATTTTTTTATGAAGGAGGTGAAAAGCCGTTTAATTCGTTTACAGTAAATCCTCTCATCCTCTTAAACCACCTGAGATAGCGAAGTGATTTTTCTTTAAAATGAAGCTTACGCAAATACCTAAAAAGGAATTGCAGGATTTTTAAAAATTAGTTTTTGAAAGCCGGTAAAAAAATAAAACAGTTTTTTGATTAATCAGTCGTATCACCTTAACCGTTAGAGATATCGAGCTGGCTTTTGTCATATAATGAAACATAAGTAAATACCTAAAAAGTACTTTAACGATTTTTGGAAATTCGTCCTTGAAAGCCTATAACAAATAAAACTTGTTTAAGAATAATATTTCGTAACACCTGAAATAGTTCAAAATTTGTTTCCTTTTTATTTCTTGCTTATAGTTAAACCTCTTTGGACTATAGCCTGTACACGCGAAATAACTCCCATGGCCTGTCTTGAATAATAATTTGTAGTTAAGTCTGTGGAGTTGCGGTTTTTTTTGCCAACCCACCATAAATAAAACCTCTTTGGACTGTAGTCCGTACCACGGTCGTAGAAGAACAGGTCTGGACACTCACCTATCTAACAATGTATTTTGCTTGACCCCCTTGTTGTTTGGCAGTAGTTCACCAAGTTACCGAGATTGTTGTACTTTTTGGCGCTGTTTTCCGGGAGGTCGGACTCAAACTCCGTCCACTTTTGTCCACTGTTAAATTTATAAAGTAAATAAAGATTGCTGGAGCCTTTTCTTAAAATTGTGAACGAAGAAAGTGTTTCATAAATTGATAAAAAATACGTTTTGATAAATTGTTTATCTTAGCGGAAAGGAAGTGGGCGGAGTCTAGTCCGACCGCCCTAACATCAGCGCCAGTAAAACACAATATTCTCGGTAACTTGGTGAACTACAGCCAAACAACAAGGGGGTCGAATATCCAGGCGAGTGTCCAGACCTGTTCTTCTACGACCGTGGTCCGTACATACGAAAGTATTATTACGGCCTGCCTTTAAGTATTCACTCGGGTACTGTACAAAGTTTGTGGTGTGGGAGGGGTGGGGTTACGGGTTCGTATCCTGTGCAAGTCTTTGCGATGGGACATGACATGACATCATACGAGCATATTGCGTGCGATCTTTTCACTGAGCTAAGACAATTTATACTTCACTGTTATTGAGTACGCTAGCTGTTAAATGCCTTCATCACATATTTTATCCAGAGTTACTGTTTACATTACATAATTTCACGCGGGCGACGCCGCAGCCGGCCGGCTAGTAATTTAATATTTTTAAGTATATTCAATGCAGAGAAGTCAATAGCATTTCATATTATTTCAGTTATATTGTATTTAATAAAGAAAATACGCTGAACTACATGTAAAGATTCGCTTCCAACCATACTAATGATACCGTAGCTGTTGTTAATATTTACTTGTATGCAGTGACGGCAAGTAATTTTTTTCATAGGCTAAGTCTTTAGGCTCACTGTATTCCGAATGAGCTATAATTAGGGACCCTGTTTTTTCGCGAAAATAATTTTGCACCAGTCTGTTTCAGTGCCTTACGTGCACATCTGCAATTGTGCTTCATGGTTATTGGCAGCGTGTATATGTGAAGAGCCGTATCTCATTTGGCTGAGCCAATTAAAAAAAAACTTTCCTGCAACACCACACGTCTTTGATTTGCCGGTAGAATCTTATGGCTCGTGACAGTTAAAATATCCAATCACTGAGCACGAAGCAGAACTGCATATGTGCACGTAAGGCACCGAAACAAAGTGAGGCAAAATTCTTTTCGCAAAAAACAAGGGTCCCTAGCTGTAGTTAAGAGATTATGGTACATTGCGGAAAATTGTTGTGGCAACATACCATGGAAAACTGTAGTTTCTCGCTACATATTTGATTAGGTGGTACACGTATGGCACTCCTTAGCTGTTTGCAGACCAATAACAGGTAGTAAATATTACAATAGTGGGAATATTATTAGCTCAGTCAAATAGGGTAACAGATCCACATACAGGAAAAAGCCAGTAATCTTTTGTTAAGCTGAACGTACGCTGAAATCCAGCAAACAGTCAAGTTTACCCACGATAAGCCATCATCTCTGCCTACAGTAACACGGCCCACAGTCATCAACGGCTCGGTCAAATAGGGACCCGCCAGTAACGGCAGAAGAACGCCAGGTATGGGCATGTTATATTGAAGCCTAGCGGTAAATCAGAACTGGCGTGCAAAATTCCATGGCCGTCTTTAGAAGAAGGCCGGAGTCTTGAATGTGGCAACACTGCATCGGGGGCCTGCTGTTTGTCACTTCTTGGCCACCCTAGTCTCTGCAACGTGTATAGATGCAGCTTTAGTGACGTGTACACGTCTACGCTGACTAGGGCAGCCAATGAGCGACCGGCAGTAGGCTTCCGATGCAGCGTTGCCACATTCAAGTCTCTGGCTTTCTACTAAAGACGGCCATGAAAATTCGCGTTATCTATTGGTAGCAGACTAAACTTCACTTTCCTATACATAACAGAGCATAATCAGCTATTCAATTGGCTACGAACGTTTATGTGTTGTCATTTACGTGTGTTACGTATTTACAGAGATTGGCCTCTCTACCGCGTAAGCATTCTCCGCGGCAAGTCACGGCAATATCGGCCAACGGGAGACGTCGATCGAGCCTATAGTCACTTGGAATCTAGTCAGCTGTCAGAAAATAACGCGAATTTTGCACGTCTCTATAAATCAGTGTTCGTAGCTATAGACAGTTCAAGTTAAAATGATCACTTTCTTGAGTGAGCGATAGTCACCATCTTGAATTTTTGTATTTTGTGTCACAACTTTTCTTCCGGGTAAATTTCTGAAAATTTAACCAAACTACGGAAAAGAATATATACTGATAGAATTGTATACACAATTAATCTTTATTTTCCGTTTTTGTCATTACAGATAGAATTGCCGTTAGAAAATTCATACCACTTTGTTAACTGCAATTCGATGTGTAAGAACAGTAACGGAAAATGAAGATTCATAGTGTTTAAAATTCTATCAATATGTATTCTTTTCTGTATTTAGGTTGAAGTTCCGAAAATTTTCCCAGAAAAAAGTTATGACACAAAATAGGTACATAAATTCAAGATGGTGACTATCGCTCATTATTATGGGTGTTCAAGTTGGGACAACTCATAATTTTACATTTACATAAAACATTGTAAGTATTGTAGCTGTTACTAAGGAGTAATCATTCCTCTTACAAAAAAAATAGCTCAGTCAGCTTTCCCATAAGGGCATCTCAAAGTCAAAATTTGCATGTTTTTAGTTCATACATCCATCGAAAACTAAGTAACATAATGAAACAAATAATTCACAGTGAAAGTACATGTCACTGGCTATAGCTTTAAGTATATAAAATCCCATTCAAACAGTGTTTTGTATTGTCGCGACGGTAAAATTTGAGGAATTATTATTATTTTTGTTTTATTTTTTTTCTTAAGATACCTGTTGTTGATAGCAAGGTCAGATATTTTTTTTTTTTTCAACATTGATTTATTGTTAAGACACTTTGCTAAAACCTTGGGGAATAAAGGCAGATTGTTTGTAGCTGTATTTTAGCTGTTCCTACAGCAGTTGGTTGAGACGGTAGCCCGCACCAGGAAGTTCGTAGAGTTCACTGCCTCGGTCGTAGTCAGTAAATTCCTAACGCAACTTTACTTGCTGTGTAGACGGGACAATGTCCGGGTTGTTTACTGTGCCGAGCGGTCATTAGCCAGGGGCTGTCTGGAAATTTCGGTGGTAGTATGCCCATCTGGCACTTCTGCATGATTTCCGCGTATTTCTTTCCCCCTGCCATCCCCCTGGTTGCGTCTGCGTCCACGTCCAGATGTTTATGTGACCTAGTCTGTCGCAATCCTCCCGCGCTCTGCAGTTTTTTTTTGTGAGGACATTCACCGCTCATTGCCCAGCTGGGTTGTGACGTAGGAGGACCTGAGAGAGAACACGTGCCTGGAAGAGGGGCAGAGAGAGGGAGTTCGACTGGGCGAGTCCAACAAGGCGGTGTTAGGAGGGGAGGCTCCGCCCGTGGGCGGATCGATTAGTTGTCAAGCATAGGCGAGGGTAGCGAGTCAGTGTTTGGCGAGGGACCGTTGTGGTAGGATGTCGGCGAGACGGAGAATGGGGAGCTGGGCGAGACGGCGTATCAAATCATTAAGATGAGTATAGTTTCTCTCTATTTTTTTTTTTTTTGGCTAGGGTATTTAGTGTTACTTAGTACGAGAGCGCGGAGCAGTTTTGAAGGAGCTGTCATTTAAGCTATGTCTTGAAGGCAGCAGGTCGGGCGATTGTACAAATAGAGTCAAGTACAGGCTGTTTGTTTGTTGACATCTTCTCGGGTAAGTGAGGTTAGGAATTTCTTTATTTTTGTCGCATCCGGCGGTGTTGTGTTTTATTTGAATATGTTTATAGTGGAAGGTTTATCCAGGTCACCCAAGGTTAATGATTTTAGTATGTGATAGACGATTAATTTGTGGAAGAAAACTTGTCCCTCCAATCAGATAACTTAACTGTAAAAATTTTTTTTTTTTCAGTTCTATTTCTTTTTGTAAGAACAACTTCCATCTACGAACTGAATTATTCTGAATATTTATAATAGAATTCAACAACGTCTAGAACTTATAAATACTGTTAAACATTAGGATCTATCTTTTGTAATTATATCTTTTAAAAATAAAACTGTTATTGTTTTACTAAAGAACTTACCTTCTTTTATTTCTCTTTCACTTTACTTATAAATATTTCTGATAAACTGCCCGCCTCTCAGTAGTCTTAGATAGTAGAAATTCTCTATAGTAATTTAAGTGTTAACTTTTAAGTAGACCAGTTATTATTATTCTTCACCTCTGCCTATCACCCAAAGATCCCTTTTTCCTCTCAAGTACATTCCCCCCCTCCAAGCCAAGCGACCTCTACCCCTAACCCTCAAATTCTCCCTATATTTTTAAGTTCACCCTCTTATAGTCCTGACAGTATTTTTGAAAAATTTCTGAAATTTGCAATTGTTTTGCTACTTTTAGGAAATTTTTTTAAACACAAAAATATTTTGTATCTGGTTTTTATATACTTAAATTCCTAGTCCGTGACATGCACTTTCACTTTGAATTTTTTCATTCCATTATGTTGATTGGTTTTCAGAGGGTGTATGAACTAAAAACATACACATTTTGACTTTGAAACGCCACTATGGGAAAACTGATTTAGCTAAAATTTTTGTAAGAGGAAAATCTACTTCCAATTTACGTCTACAAAACTAACAATGTTTCACTCTAATATAAAATTATGATTTTTCCCCACTTGAACGCCCTTCAGGATGCCGGCCGAGTCTGACAAACGGCTAGCAGAGATTCAGAGAACAGAAATTTACTCGACAGCTACCTAATTTATTTTGGCCATGCTTTCCTTATGTTTTTAAAACATTGGTCATTCGAACATTACATTATCACAAATATTTAAGTGATTATATTTACTTAGTTTTTAATTGTATCAAACACGCTGTACAGTACTTAGTAAGGTCACAATATTTTATTTTTTTTTACTAACATTGAATGCCAATTGTTAAAATACAGAGCAATTGTTAATTTTTGGTAAAAGTTTATAATTCGCGAATAATTTGGCCAACTAGAATAAAATTTTACAGTTTCTTAGATCATCATGTGAGTATTTGTTTTCTGTTTTTTTTTCTAGGTTAGCCATTTTCAAGGTAATTCATTTCCATGTATAGTTCGTTTATTGTGTTTCGATAACTACTGGACATATTGTAACAAAATTTATTATTTTCGCTCATTATTATTCAAGGTTTGATTTAACTTAGCCAATTTTTTGGGTTCACAACGTTAAAAGTTAGCATTATGCGTATAAATAAATAATTATGTCATATTCCTCTATGAACGTACTGACTTTAATTTTCTGTGTAAATTTACACAACATATTGAGGGAAGTAGGCCAATTACTTGTAACTTGCAGTTTCTTCCCTTTCACAGAAAGATATACAGTGCCAACCCGAAACATAGGGCCACCCATACATATAACGTACACCCGACCCGGATTCATAATATTGGTTGGAGCGACTTTGGGAATTTTTCCCTGATTTTAATCACCATAAGCTTCTTTTTGTTTAAATAAACGTTTTTGCATATTTATTAATTTACAAGTTATGAATTTATGAATATATGGCAAAGCTAAAAAATCACTACATTTTGCAGTATTCAAAAGCTAATAAAACAGAAACTATTTCAGGTAATTTAGTATCTTTTGTTTTTGAAGTATAATGTTCATGAACGTAAAATACTACTAAGCAATCACAGTAAATAACAATTAATACATCCTCGTTTTCAGCCACAGATGTGATTTTAAAATACAGAGAAAACTGTATAAATATTCCACTTATTCAGTGTGCATATTTTTGTGGTATTGACTGAGCCGCCGTCTGTTTACCGCCTAGGCTTGTTAGTGGATGTGTTTGGCAAGAAGTAGAAATAGCAGTAGCATCTATACCACGTGTCTAAAACATGATTTCACCAAGATGTGAAAAGTGTGTTTTTGAGTGTTTTTTCCCGTGTGTTTATTATTCACAAAAAGGAAACAAAAAAGTTCCAAATAATTTTTCATTGCTGTGAATCCTGCTTAGTATTTTACATGCATAAACGTTATGCTACACGAACAAAAGACATTAACCTACCGGAAGTCGTTTTTGTTTCATTAGCTTTTGTATACTGCAAAATGTAGAGATTTTTTAGTTTTGCAATATATTCATAAATTCATAGCTTGTAAACAAAGAAATATACAAAAACGTTTATTTGAACAAAAATAAAGCTTATGGCGATTAAATTCAGGGAAAAATTCACAAAGTCGCTCCAACCAATATTATGAATCCAGGTCGGGTGTAACTTATACGTATAGGTGGCCCTAAGTTTTTGGTTGGTACTGTAGATGTTATTGTACATTTTATAACTAGTGATATCGGTTTAACTTTCTTTGCTCTTACTACTGCATTTTTATAGAAACCAATCCCTTACATCACAAAAAGAGTAGTCCGAATAGTTTGGCTTGTAATCATTAAGCCTACTGTTTGAATAAAATTTTTAAAAATTATTACTTTCTAATTTAGAAATAAAACTAGAAATTAGCAGAAACACAATGCATTTTTGCAAGTTCTGCATTGTAAAACAGCGCCTGATGATTAGTATATGTCAATTGAAGTATAAAAAAAAGTGATATGTGGTTTCCAATAGTATTGTTTCTCTCTTTGTTTGCAGGTAGGCCTAGGGGACTTCTAGAATCCCTACACTATCAAAAACGTATTTGGTCACGATTCATATGGAAGAAGAATGAATGATATCCAAATGAAAATATTCCATTAGATTCGGGCTCGTCACACGCGTTCGGCGGATGAAGTTGAAGAGGGTATTTAGAAGAACATTCCGGGTGAATTCGGACTAAGTTTCTAATTACCTTTAGACTAGTCGACCTCTAATGTCTGCTTTGTGGCCCATATAGGAGTGCATTTACATATTGACAAAAAGTAAATTATATTTCAGGAACTTAACACTTTGAATAAAATGTCCGAGTTTAACTCGAGCTACATTTCGAAAAAAAAATTCTCTGTCTACGAAAAATGAGCTCATAAGAATACAGTTCCACCGTTGGGTATAGCTTTTTGTACATTCTTGACATGTATGTAAATACTTCTAATACCTGTGAGTAGATAGGAAATGTATGTCCGAGCGCAAGTGGCAGGTGGCTTTGGATTCTCGGATTCGCGTCCACCATCTTGGATGACGTTACCACCGCCATCTTGTTTCCGGCCGCCATCTTGGATTATGTCACTTTCAAAATTTTCCAAAATTTTCCAAAATTTCCCAAAATTCAAAAATTTCCAAAATTAAAAAAAATCTAAAAAAAAAATTTACATCCATCCACCATCTTGGAATAATTTAACCCCCGCCATCTTGGAATACTTTTCCCGCCAATTTTTAACAGTCATTTGTTTACATGTTCTAGAGGCCGCCATATTTAAGTATCTTTTCTCCCACTCTCTCATTCCACTCGTAATTTTTCCTGCTCTCATTCTACCTAATCGTCTGTTGCAGGCAGCCATCTTGGTCGCCATCTTGGTACACCATATCCGTCATCTTGGTATGTCAAATCTGTCATCTTGTTTTTCATTTTCTCCTGCTCTCTAATTCCACTCATACATTCCTCCTGCTCTCTCATTCCAATCATACTTTCCTCCTGCTCTCTCATTCCACTCATACTTTTTTCCTGCTCTCTCATTCATCAGCCCCCTGCTACAAGCCTAATCTCTCATTTCTCCTGCTCTCTCATTCCACTCATACTTTCCTCCTGCCCTCTCATTCATCAGTTCCCCAGCTACAACCGTCATGTCCCATTCCTCCTCCTCCCCTCCCTTAACACCCCACCCACCGACCTCTTCCTGTTTCCCATTGTACATCACCTTGGTAGGGGATGTCGTAGTCGGCAGCCAT
>PNEQ01090512.1:0-16702 GCA_003012365.1 Medauroidea extradentata
TTGAAAGTATTTGAAATTGATTACAGCTGAAGCATTACTCAGACATCAACATTTATAATTTATACTATTTACAGTACACACAAAAATAAACAAAATTGTTGGATATCGGTTTATCGGGCATCGGGTATCGGATCGGAAAAATCAAGGATATCGGTATCGGAATCGGTATCGGGTTTTTTAGTAATCGGGCCATCACTATATTACGTAATCTCGGAACTCCTAATTTATTTTTACCGCATATACTGACTGTGAAAGTGATTATTTTCAATCACTTATACATGTAATTCTCAACGATTTTAGGTAAGAACATCACAAAATGGCATTCTTGGAACAACGTAGATACGTGCTACGGTGCCGCTATCTATCACCCATCTTGTGAACGTTCGTACAGTTGCGCTATTTGTCCGCTCTGCACGCTACTAGCATCTACGTTCTCGTACAATTCACTCTAGTCTCTTCCTTCGTGGGGTAAGCATCGCTCTCTCGCGGTGCTGCGCACCGGGATTTGCAGCGCCTATAAGCAACGAAGGTGTGTAGCTCGTGAAGGGTGATGTGCTCACATGGAAGGGAAGGCAGCGACCATCTGCTATAGAGCGCATCCCATGGGTGGCGGATATGAGAGCACCATGCTATGGTGTTGCTGGGAATATTCAAATACCAGCTCGTGGACCAACTGGCCAGCACTTGCGCTGTCGGGGCGTCGGTGTAGCAGGCTGAGTGACTCGTAAGAAGATTGGCAAGCAACAGGAAGCTGTCTGTCGGAGAAGGGCGGCGGGGGACCGAGGTGCTGAAAAAATGCGAAGTGAAACGAACCACCGTCTGGAACTTGCAGGCAGTGGAGAGCTGCTTGCGTGGGGAATTGAAATGCGTCGGAATTTGGACGTCGAGGTGGCTAAGCCCTTGTCAGGGCCCTGCCTGGTTAGCAGCGGTAGCTTCGGGATGGCGCGCCTAAAACCAGCCCGAAGATTTTGGAGGTACTACAGGGAGTGGTGCCCCTCCCTTCACCCTGACATGAAAGGTACAGCTGCCAACACTGAAGAAGGAAGACGGCGATGGCGGACAGACGAGTCACTCAGCCTGGGGTGGCCTCTGGCCATGGCCGACAAACCGAAAATTATTCCTGTTGCCGACACTGCAGAGCGTGAGCTTGCTTGCGCTCGGGAGTGTGGGCGATGGCCGCTAGGAGCGCTCAGGCTCCTAGCACAAAGCTCTCTGAGCAGCGCCCTCTTCACATTGGCTGTGGCCGCCAGCCAATGAGACGTCACAATTCCCCGACACACATCTTTCTTAACAAATTCGGAAAGGAATTGTTAACAAAATATCCTACTTTCACCATGTCCTAACATTAATTATTGTGGTTTATTCCCTGCGCGCCCTGTCGCACAGCTTTTCCCAGTACCCTACTCTATTTGTACTGGTTTTTCTGTGCCCTTATCTATCTCTTGCTCTCTTCGGGGGTGAGTGCATGGCCACAATCGCAGCCATGCCTCCAGACAACCCTGCTCAGCCCATGATGCCCGCGACCTCCTAATACCTGCACGTTACCTAAGGCGTATAAGGCTTAGCCTTGAGACGCAACTCAATCCCTCCTTGCGATATAACTAGTTACTAATGCATGCCGGAGTACCCATAGACTGAGACGGGGTACACGCTGGCGTAGCGGGATTTGGGGGCTCGCCAGAAAAAAAAAATCGTACAATTCAACAACAACGTCGAGGGAATGTTTTTACGTTAAGTTACATAAAACTGCGCAATGAATAAATACTTCCGCATATTCCTTCTTTCTTTGGTGAATAATTTACAAGGGCATTTTACTAGTAACGAATGCCTACTTTTTTTTTTTCATTAAACGGTACGGAAATCGGGCTATTCGCTCGTGAGAAGGCACTCGGCAGCTTAGTTTTCTCTATTTTTTTTAGGACAAAGGTCGTTCATATCTATTGTTTAGCAGTGTTGTTTTGATCGTAAGACGTCTGCCTATTGATATAAATTTATATTTCAACTATCACTTGCGTTATTTTTCCGTTAAATGCTACGGAAGTCGGTCTATTCGCTCGAGAGAAGACACTCGGAATCTCGATTTTCTCATTTTTTTTAAAGGAAAAGGATTGGTCATATATATTGTTTAGTGGTGTTCTTTTGATCATAAGACGTCTGACTATTGATATAAATTTATATTTAAACTATCACTTGCGTTATTTTTCCGTTAAATGCTACGGAAGTCGGGCTATTCACTCGAGAGAAGACACTCGGAATCTCGATTTTCTCATTTTTTTTGGGGACAAGGGTCTGTCATATCTACCGCTCAACAGTGTGACGTCTGGCTACTGATATAAATTTATGTTTACATTATTTCGTTAATTAATTTCCCGCAAAACGCTACGGAAGTCGGGGCCTAGAGACACTTTGCAGAAAAAATGCAATTTTAAAATTTTCTGTTCAGGAGGGGGGGGGGGGGCAAAAATAAGCCGCTATCGAATTTACGAAGGTAGCGATTTTACGAATGCGATGAGAGGAACCGTGAGTATTCGTAAAATCGGGGGTCTAGTATTTGTTTGCATTTATACAAATCTCTTTTTTTTTTAAATCTCTTTGTCTCTCTTTCTATCATTGTTTTCCTCTCTCAATTGTTCTCCCTCTTCCTTTCTCTCAACCTTCCTTGTTCTATTTCTGTTCCTTCCTCTTCCTTTTCTTTGTCTTATCTCTTTTCTGTGGTCTTCACTCTGTTTCTCTTATTCTTCATCTCTTTCTCTTCACCTCTTTCTATCTTCCTTTCTTGTTCTCTCTTCCCCTTTCTTTCTCTATTTTTCTCTCTTTATCTATATTTCTCTCTTCCTTTTCCTTCATCTCTGTTTCACTTTGTATCTCTTTTTTTCTATATCTCATTCTCAGTTTCTTCCCTTTATTTTCTGTTTTCTCTCTTATTTTTTTCTCTTTCTTTTCCTCTGTTATTTTCTCCGTATCTCTTTTTCCTATATCTCTGCCTGTTGCGGTTGTATTTAGTATATTGTAGTTCTGTATGCTGACCAGACTGGCATGGATGAGCAGTAATAGCTCATACTGTATGTGCAGGTTTTGTGGGTTCCCAACACTTCCGTACTATGTGCCGCCTGCTTGGCTACCAGGGGATTGCTGTTGTCATGGAGGAGCTTCTAAAGGTAGTCAAGAGCTTGATCCAGGGCAATATCCTGCAGTTCACCAAGACGCTCATGGAGGCTATGCCCAAAGTGTGCAAGCTGCCTCGCTACGACTATGGCTCACCAGGTTCGTCAACAATTTCTCTTCTTAAGCAGTCTTTGGTGCAATGCAAAGGTACTGATTGGGTCTGCTATTTGTTTGTTGGTCTAAACAGCTTTACGGGATACATATTGTGCTTTGTTAATATTAAATTTTCTATGTGGTGTATGTTTTTTATTTTCATGAGTACAACAAATTGAATTTTACATGTACAGTGGATATTGTATCCTTAATTTCTCATGGGATTGACGAAAATTTGAATGTTGAGGGATTTTAATAAATGTGGTCTTGAAATGCAGCGAAATTAAAAATGAGTCCCCAGAATGTGATCCAAGGATACAGACTTTCAACCCATTAAATTTCAATTCATAGAGAATCCGCTGTATTGGGGAATGGATATGTAAGAATATTATCCTTTACGTTTTGTTTTTGGCTGGGATTTTAACTTTGTTTAGTAGTCATAATATTAAACTCATTTTAATGCTTGGAAGTCTCTGAAGTTGTGTTTTTTTTATTCTATGTAATTAACAAAAAATATTTCATGTGTATGACATTACCTATGGTCCGGTAATTTTAAAGTGTTACTGGTATTGTGCACCATTCATCATAGACAACAGACTACTTTCCTCAACCTACCATCTTACTTCCTGTCCAGTAACTAACCAAAATATTGCTCAGTGCTTTAATGCAATTACTACAGCCAGACAGGGAATATTACAGAACAAATGCAGGGTGATGATCTGAGACCTTACTTAGAGAACCTAAAGAAATATCTTTCGTACTCCACTCTACACTAGGCCACTAAGATTTTTCAGTTGGCAATGATATCAAAGTACACGTTAGAAAAGAACAGACACGGAAATAAAATAGTAATTGAAACAGGCATCAGGTGTAGTAGTAATACGACCTACCAAATTAAAGTAACTAAGTTATCAACAACTAAATAAGATTGTGGATTAGTTTAAACAGAGAAAAATTGTTATCATTATCAGTAAATATCTCGGCAAACATTAAAAAAATTATTCAACTGAGGAATGTAGAGTAAATCTTAGTTGCGTCAGTTTTTTTTTTCCTAAAAAATATGTTAGTCACTGCAAAGGTTTTTTTATACAACCAAGTGTTTTGCCAACAGTCTTAGTTTCTTTTAGATTTACAGTAATTTACACAGTAAATCAAATATTCTTTTAGTATTTTTCTGGAGTAAAGTGTTGGTTATTAATTTAACGTTTTAGGGTGTGAATTGAGGGAACCCACATAATTATCCAAGGATTTATGGCCATTAAATGTTTAAAAGTTATTTGGAGTTAGCGGACAATCACTAGGTTGTTAGAATAATACTGTACATGTTACCATATTACTTTGACACACTTTACTCTACTAGGGTGATAGATATCCCTCGGGGATGTTGGTGAGAGGTTTGCGACTATTGTCCCAGAGGTTGAATGTGATCTTATATAACTGGGAAAAAAGGCCAGTTAGGTCCACTCGCCTTAGAATAGTTGTTTGAAAAGGCGGCACTCGTGCTTAAAGAGTCACTAGGACTCCTGCTGGGCCTCCTGGGTCAGTTGTTATTACCTCAGATGAGGAGCTAGTTTGAGTTTCAGTGGAGACTTCAGAGAGCTTATTATTAATGACAAGAAAGCCAGTGAAGATCCCTAAGGATCCTATTGAAATTCTCTTTATTTTGCTTAGGTAGCTAGTTTTCCATGTTTTGAGTCCTCTATCTGCAACACGATTCTAGGAGAGACGGCCCACAGCCGGTTGCTTTTAGTGAAGGCAGAATTATTCCCACAGGGACTGATTAGGGTAGATGCCTGTCGACATTAATTAGCTGCCTGAGTTTTCTGAGCCTCTATGAATGCTTGTTCCTCATTAGTAACGTCAATGATTATAGGATGGCGTCTTCTGACATGAGTTTTATACTTCGAGAAATAACACATGAAAGATTCACTTAACTGAATTATATTGATGAGAAAAACACAAGTTTACAGATTCACTTTACACTGTACAAATTCACAATTTACTTTTATGATTTACAATTCACAATTAAACAATCCTGACAGCATCCTCACGAGCCTGGAGCTTAAACTAGGCACAAGGTAGTTGTAGGATTGAGCTTCAGCTCCCTTCTCAGGAAGTAAACAGAGTGGTTTGTAAGTGGGCGGGCTTCGGCTTCCTTCTCAGGAGGCGAACCTTTCAAGAAAGGGGATAGTTGTCTGTCTAGGATCGCTTGGGGAGGAGACTTAGCCCTAGGGCCACACTGGGGAAGAAGCTGTCTGCAGGCCACCCCAACACCCGCTATTTTCTTTACACTCTACTGTGACATGTCTCGTCTGTCGTACTCTCTGCGTTGTCAATGATGAATTTGTTTGGGAGAGAACTGTGTAGAGTGGACACACACAGTTCCAGTTGAGGCCAGCTATTTTTTATTGTGATGCAGCAGTTGAGACGAGGTGTTAGCCAGACAAGTGGTTCTGCAAGTACTTTCTATTAGTGGCCACTGTTGCACCAGTGGAGAGTGATGACGATACTAACTAGAGTGATGACGATACTAACTGTTCAGTAGCTTATTCTTTTACTCGTGTCCAGATAGCAGCTTTTTGTTGTTGTTGTGGTGCCATAAATTATGCCTAGACATAGTAAAATTACAGTTAAAATTTTCTCTCTCTCTTTTTTTTGTTGTTGTTGTTGTTGTTGTTGTTGTTGTTGTTGTGAGATGTATTGGGTATATCAAATGTTAAGTGAAGAATGAATACCTATACATACATACAAG
Organism: Medauroidea extradentata; assembly: GCA_003012365.1. Taxonomy (NCBI): domain Eukaryota; kingdom Metazoa; phylum Arthropoda; class Insecta; order Phasmatodea; family Phasmatidae; genus Medauroidea; species Medauroidea extradentata. Next base: position 6,011 of record PNEQ01090512.1, read on the forward strand.
TGAGATGTAACCATTGTAGAGTTTAGGTGACAACAGAGATAGAATGGTATTGTATTTGAAAATTCTGTTATCACTATATTGTTTGAACCTTGAAAACACCACCAAGAATATAACACACTTGTTTTTGATTCACAAACTAATTCAGTGGCGGCCGGTCAATGTTTTGAGCTCAGTGCTCTCAATATAATGGTCTTCACCCCCTCCCCCTCTAAATCGCTATACTTTTTTTTCCTACTAATAGTCATAATATTAACACAAAGACATAGAACTTTTGGTTTACATATATTGAGAAATTGCACTGCGTTTCATGGAAACCAGTAATATTATACTAGGGCCTAAGTTATGCGTCTCGGCAATGTAACCAATTAAGTGTGTTTTAAAAAACTTTCAAATAAAGAATTAAAGTTTTGTATTAATTGCAATTTATAATTACTCTTGTCTTCTTGGAAACAATTATGTTAAACAATATTCTCAGAGTGGTACGTCTGATCAGCATTATAAGATATCAAACGTGTTCACCAGCCATAATACACACATTGTTGTACAGCTGTTGCGTGGCACAGTCTGCGCTTTAACATGCGTTTGCAACCTACCCAACAATACAAAACTGGTTTAACTTGCAAAGGGAAAAAAATGCCTACAGACAGTTTGTTGTGAGTAGCCTACTTAAAATAAGTGTCCTGTTTAATTTATATTTTCAGCCAGTTTGTATCTTTCTGCTGCATATTAGCAAAAAGATTACCACGCTTTTAAGTTATTATAGTGTTAAAATCTTCCCCTTTAACAAATGTTACATGCTTAACAGAGGTTGGTGAAACCGAGCCATGGATTATTTTTTTGTGGCTACGTTACACTGCTCCAAAAAATGTATTCTAAAAGGTATAGGTACTCGTTAAATACACAAGCAACTAACGACAAGTTAGTATAAATACCTGCGAAGTAACTTCTATAGCCTACAATCTCAGTTTCTGTACATTTGTTCTTACTGCATTACCTCTGTTTCCTCACAATTATTATGTACCCGATTCGTAGATAAAATGCCAACAATTTCGCATGTGAGACATCTTAAGACTACGTTAAGAGTTCAGCTTGTCTAAATGCAGACGCAATTTTATAACACATGCGAAGTAGGCCTATGCATATCTTCAGCCCCGCATCGGCATATCATTTTGATACGATTAAATAAATATTCCGAAAACTATAAGTTAACAACTTCTTCAATTATGAAAACAAGACGTTTCATGTGCTTGTCCACTCAAAAATCAACACATATACTGCACAGCTCGTTTTATTATCAGCTAGGCCTTAGGTCTACCATATTTGTAATTACAATTATAGTACGAAACACGTAAGTAAATGTGTTCAGTTCGTACCACGCCACGTTCAGAAAACAAACCTGCCACTAATAAACCACGGACACAAACCTTAAAATATGTTTCCGCCTACGATCAAGCAACACAGAATTTGCATAAAGTGAATCAATATTGTAAAATTCGACTTACCAAATTATCCCCATCATAAAGCGTCGGTAATGTATCCATTGCGTCAAAGACTAATAACATAGATTCTATGGCAGTTCATTATTTGTGCACAGTATCACGTCACTCACACCCTCAATTTACAATAATAATACATAGTAAAGTACTATTCATAAAAGTTATTCTAAGTCAGCTACACGTCCACGCGTCACCGAAAATCACTTTGTTTACAAGTCTGCAATGTACGAACACGTGCGCGACGCGAGCGGCCATCATTGTCCACGCGCTGACGTATCTGTCGCGCGCTTGCGCAGTAGATAGCAGGGCTACTCTGCTCATTGCACGGAGCAGGTGTAGATAAAGGCGAGGTTCCAGCATCTCTCTACACCTCTGGCTAGGACAGGGGGTAGGAAAGAGGAGTGACAGCCGTGCGCTAGTCCGTGGGAGCACCGAGCCAGGTTTACACCATAGTAAAGGGCGGCTTACACGAACGAAATTACTTGAGAAAACTCCGTTCGCCTGTGAAACTTAGCGCAAAGCAGTCGATCTCTTATTAAGAAAGGTTACAAGTATAAATCGCGGCACATTACCTGAAATTTAATAAAATTACCAAGTACACAATAACTTTGTAAAATTTCAATTTTACTCAGTGCTACAGCATGAGAGCACGGCCTTACGCACCGCCACTGAACTAATTACATTGCTGCTGTTGTTTGTTGAGAATTGCTGTTTGGCGTTATGTACAGTAGTAAACTACAATAATAATTATGTTAAGGTAGTTGCAAGTTGAGTCAATATTTGTCAAGTGAATTAAATGCCATTTAAATTGATCATGAGTGAGCATGATAGTGTTGTAACTTGTTTATTCATGGATTTGTTGAATATTGTGTACATGGATCTAATTATAGACTTCTTATCATATAGAGTCATAAAAAGATAAATAACAATGAGTGACAAAACACAATGGTTTATTTGTTGTGTTGGTTTGGCAGCAAAAAAAAAAATATTGTTGTAAAAGCTTGGTCTGTTTGTAATTTTTTGTTGTTTACCATCTCATAGCCATTGATGGCTGTTTACTTGATGTAAAAGGGAAGTGCTGTAAGAGGAAGGGTATTATGCAGAGAAGGGTTATGTTAAGAAGTTGTTTATTGTGTGGTGAGGTAATTGTTGATTTTTGGGCACCTTTGTTGTTGATCCAATGGAGTGTACCCCAGTGTTTAGGTCATTCTCGTCGTTGTTCCAAAGGAGTGTACCATATTTTTGTAGGAGTGATATAAGTTGAGGGTTCAGACTTCCTGTAATCAACTGAACTTTACAAAGCCAACCAAGTGTATGGGTTGTAATTTATTAGTATTAAGAAAAGTAATGTTTTGCAGATTATTTAAAATATTTTGGTAATATTTTAAAGTAAGGGTGTAACAACAGTGTTCTCCCACAAGTCGATGCATAAATTTAAAAGGTATATTTTCAATTGATTTTTTTTTATTGTTTACATTATGTATTACATCATATACCATGGTGCTACATAAATGTTTCATGCTCAGTAGTGGAGTAAAAGAAAATAATTATGTATGTTAAAAAGATACTGTATTTGGATAAATTTTAAATGTGGTCGTGTTTTAGAGGTTATGGAAACAGCAACTTTGTAATACTGTAGAGCATGCTGGTAAGAGTGATTTGCCCAAGTTTTTACATAGCCTATGTGTATTCAATGATGTATTTATATAACTTAAGTAATCATTGTAATAATGAAACATTGTGATGTAGCTTATGTAAAACATTGGAATGCATATGGAGCCATAATTGTGGCGAGCTGTTATACTGAGAGGGTACTTAACACTTATGGTTTGTCCTTCGGGAAAAGCCATTGCGTGTTAAGTACATAGCACTTACTTGGCATCTTATAATTTAGTAATTTCAATTTTTTAGCTTAGTTAATTAATTTTTTTTAATATTTTATTGAGTATAACAAATTAAGTAGGCCAACTTAACCAGGGATAAGGATGTATACAGCGGTATCCAACATATTAATTGGGGATACTAGTAGAGAAATTAAAATTTTATTCAAAATTTAAAATTTAACTGTTAAAGCAAGAGAAAAGTATTAAATTGTACGTGTAAAGTGTTTCGGATTTATATCGTGTTTGGACTCATTTTAAAGCTAATTTAATTTCAAGCAACTTTTCTCAGTAACTTTTTCTTATATTTTGCCTTGTGTGGATTTTTTAAATATCAAGTAGCTGCTTAGCTTGCTTCTCCTGGAATGGGATTTATTGGCCAGGCTGGTCAAAGTTCACTTGGTTGGAAGCACGTAGAGAGAAGTGCTGGCTTTTAAAATTTCAAATAAACTCTGAGCTAGCCTGTGTTAGGATGGATTTATCTGGCAGGCAGGTCAGAGTTCACTCGCTTGGAGGCATGTATTGGGACATGCTGGAATGCGGGGGCTCTGCAGGACGTTTCTCGATCGATGTGGGTGGTAGTGCCGTCTGCAACAACACTAAAAATGTGGTGATCAGCGACAGATTGATGATGCTGCACATCCCGAATTGATAAACTTAGGGAATATTTAGCTAGTATGATGGAATAAAACGCTTTGTAAATTTATCAGTAACTATGTTACATAGTTTGCTTCCTTAGTTCCTTAGTAAACGTCAATTAACCAGCTTTTGAGGCAAGTTGGATCCTGATGTATCCCTCCGCCGCTTGGCCGAGTAAGTCAGAGTGTTCACCCGGGAGGTTATTAGTTGTGGCGTCATGGCGGCAGGAAGATGACGTGTTAGACGTAGTAGAGAGGCTGTGAAGTCTAGAGGGCGGATTCGTTAGAAGAAATTGGTTTTATTTTCTGTCTTTTTTGGCGTGCTGCCTTTTCATTTATAGTAACCAGAAGTAGAAATACATAACCGTATAGTCAGTTATTAAGGTAGACAAATTGCGGACCAAGTACTACTACTGAGGGCAGGCTGAAAGGCGTAATATGTAGACAAGAAAATTCCACCCCAACTAACTTTGGGCGAGCACTCACTATGTGAATTGCCTTTGTATGGTAAATTTCGTCACAAGTGGTTAAATAGAAAGAGAAAAAAAAATGCCAAGATTATGATTTTTATTCATTTATTCATCTGTGGCTGATTAACCTCACTGCTATCCGGGCATCAGTATAATAGGCACCGCCTCTACATCAGCTGGTTTGTTTTCTTTGTGGTTCTGCCCGCTGACTAACGACTTGCAATGGCTACGGTAGAGAGAGCTACATCACCGCGTGCACACAACAATAACACCAACCGAGGACGCAACTACACACTAACGAATCGAACCTAAACTCACAACTGTCGCCGCGAACAGGGACATCATAACTTCCAACATCTATATACTACAAACAACAACACGGTGAAGCACCCACCACAGTATGATAAGAAATCAAGTATGGGCTGTGTAGGAGTGCACATCGCAACCCCCCACTTAACATGCAATGGCTTTTCCCGAGGGACAAACCATAAGTAAACTCTCAGTACAATTGTTTACTATTTCACCACAATTATTTTCAATACAAAACTTTGTGTTGAATACGAAATATGATAGTAATTCTTGCATTTTTTTTATTAACACTACAAAACCCCTGAGCAGAAACTCCACAAGATATGACACCTTTACTTACCCTGACTTCAAACGTACCATGTACACAAAACTGCTGCTACTGTAACCTACAAACACCACCACATTTAAAAAATAAAAGGGATTTTTAACATATTTATTTGTATTTTACTTCACCTTGAGCATGAAACATTTATTTAATAGTATACTGTAGTATATCATGTAATATTTTAGGTAACATTCAATTTAAAAAAAAATTTTAATTTTATCCATTGACTTATAGCAGCACACCATTGAATGCACCCTTACTTTCAAACATGACCAAAAATTTTAAAGCAACTGAAAACCCTTACTATTCTTTATAATACGTACATTATAAAGTAAACACTTGGTTGGCTTTGTTACGTTTAGCTGATTACAGGAAGTCTGCACCATCACCATATATCACTCCAGAAAAATATATATGGTACACTATTTTGGAACATGGACGAGAGTGACCTACACTCTGGGTACACCCCATTGGATCAACGATGAAGGTGCCCAAAAATCGACAATTACACCACCACACACTAAAACGACTTCTTTCCATAAACATTCTCTACTTATTACCCTTCCTCTTACAGCACTTCCCTTTTACACCAAGCTAACAGCTATCAACAGCTATGAGATTTATAGCTACAAAAGAATGAATTGTGGGCCTAGTGTCTAGAAATATAATAATAGCACTTGGTGGTGTGTCAACCTCTTGTTGTAGTCAACTGAAAACAAACTTCTTCTGGATGTCTGAAGTGCATGTTACTCATTGTCCTTAAACAAAAACTGCCAAACAAACTCTACAAATATACCATCCAGGTTCAGAAGATACTTCATATTTATGCAGAAGTAATTCAAAAGCAAAATGTTCAGTGAATTAATATCTTACTAGCAGTCCCCCGCGGCTTTGCTCGCGAGTATTATTCGCAACTGATAATATTTACTTTAACTGAAAAACCTCTTTGTACACAAGATTGATACTTCAATCATCAAGTGTTAGAATGTCCAAGCGGCTAGTTGAACTAAATCTGCAGCAGGATAAGCAGCTATAGCTGTCCACACAAAAACCGGTCTAGAGTTTGTCCCTGCCACTAACAGCGACTTCGCCTGGGCCGTATTTAAAGCTCTGCAAATTTTAAGTTTTGTGGGGTAGTTACAGATACCTAAAAGTAATTGGTTAATTGAGTGAAAAAATCTGTTTACCCTGCGCACAACCATTGGTGACGGTGCCCTCAGTTACTTTTTTTTTTTTTTCTTCTTCTTCTTCTTCTTCTTCAAAATATTCACTTGAACTTTAATGCCATCAGAAAGTTTTGGTGGTAAATGGTTTCGCGAAAATGTATTTGGTGTCCCAATATTGAGATTAGTGAGATGATGTATGTGAGCTGATATTGTTGAAAAACCTAAGTGGAAAGTGAACTGCATAATCCATTTTACCCCTTTTAAACATCTACAAGTAAATTGCACTAATTCGATCTGCCTTGTAGTTTTTGTGTGTCAGAATTGGACGTTCACTTGCAGCATTTAACGGAATTTGAGCCCAGAACTTCCCGGAATGTAGATCAGAATGTCAAAATAATTCACGAAAATAAAATTTCTTTTAAAAAAATAAATATTCGTATCCTGGACTTAAGAGGTTGTACAACACCACATCTCAATAGGTTACGGTAGAGTGAAACTCATGTATGTATAATGTACTTCTCGCTGCTCGTATTTACTTTTTGGATTGTCTGTTTTGAAAGTTTACAAACTTGGTTTTATTATTAATGATCAAGTTATCGTATAAGGTAAAAGTGACTAACATACAATTTTTAAATACGTACGTAAGCATCACTCTGACGCGAACAACGCCTCAATATCTCTACTGGTTAGATGTTGATGGAAAACAAATTTTGTGCTTTTTCACCCTTTTGGGTGTAGAATTTCAAAATATGTTTAATTAACATCTTAAACATTTGTATAAGTACCCAATTGAAGTGCAAATCACGACGCTAGCCCGTTCAGTTGAATCAAAATTGATTATTCATTAAAAAAATATACGACCACTACACAGTACTGAGAGCTCGAATTTCGAAAAATCTTAAAACCGTTTTGCGATCATTTCTGTAATCGTCATCCTGAAGCAAAAATCAACTGTATATCTTGACGGGTTCAATATATATAGAGGATTTATGTAATACACATTCAAGGTTTTTTCACCACCTAAGGGAGTGAATTTCGAAAAACACTACATTTAATTGAAAATACTGTTCACCATATTTCATCCCTTTTCACCTCCTTAGGTAGCGAATTTTGAAAATTCCTGAAATGACTTTTCAGGTATTTGAGTAAGCATCATTCTTAAACAAAAATCACGTTGCTATATAAAAATCAATGAGATCGATATACAGTATGTCGATTGTGAATCGAAAACACATGTTACCCCTTTTTTAACCTCATTAGGATCGAATATGGAAAATATGTTTTAATGGTACTTGGGATATTTACAAAAGCAAAGAGCATTTCAATATCTTGGTTCGATAGATATGGAAGGATAATCTAAAACACTTTTTACATGTTTTCAGCCCCTTAATTAAAGAATTTAGAAACGTTTTAGAGTCATTTCATAGACATTTGTATACATAACCTATTAAAGTAAAAATCATGACGATAGCCAATTGTTTCAAAGATATAGACGAGTCATAAAAATCACATTTTGCCCCTTTTTATTGCTTGGGGGTCGTATTTCAAAAAATCCTAAAACTACTTTTTGGGTATTTACGTAAGCAATATTTTGAAGTGAATACTAACCCTTTATCACGAAGGATTTGATAGATATAGATAGTCAATTGGAAACACATTTAAGGTCTTTTCACCCTCTTAAATATTGAACTTCAAAAAAATCCTTAATTTGGCCAATATGCATTTTTATGAGTGTCCTATTAAAGTAAAAATCACGATGTTATGCCCTCCGGTTCGAGCTTTATCGACCTTCCTTCGGAAATACATTTCACCCTTTTTCACCTCCTTAGAGGTTGAATTTCGAAAAATCTATTCTTAGTGCTTGCCTACGTCCCAAGATCAGTGTTAATTTTGTATATAGCGATTAAAATATAAAATCTGGCAATGAGCTACAACCATCACACACTTGTAATTTTCTAAAACAATTAGCAAGGATTACATACTTTTATGCTTAGCCAAATATCTTATTTAATATAAGGTATTTGGTGTAACACAAATTAACTGCATTTTTTGCAATTTTTAAAAGAAAAATGTGAGATTTGATATTATAGTATGAGTTCCATTTACATTGTGCTACACTACAAACATCGCTGTTGAACTTTTATCGTGTCGCTAGGCTGCAATCAGCCTAGTTTATTTTTAATATTCTTAATTTGTTGTACTGATTTTGGCCCAAATATACATTAAATATTCAACTGGTATGTTTGTACTGTAGTTCAAGGTAAATAGAATTCATGCTATAATAGCAAATTTCACATTTTTCTTCTAGGAAAAATTTTTAAAATCAAAGACTGAGGAGTACGGTTTACGGTTGATAGTTAGAGAATAATGACAAGCAGGTAGCTGTGTTGGATGAATTTTATGACATTGGGAATACACTGTGAGGCGGTCCACCCACCACTTAGGCCTTTATTGTTTCCTGTTTTTATTTTACTATTTCCTTATGTTTGACTTAATGAATCTGCTATTATCTATATAATTACTTTGAGGTATTGTTGACCTGTTGTTTGACTGTTTATCTGTACGCCTATCAGTTTATGAAATTGTTAAATTTTATATGTATTTAATTTGGTTTGTTTAGGCTGAGGCAGCTTTGTGTTTTAATTTAAATTTAATATTATAATTTGCAGCTTAACTGTTATTGTATTGTAATTCAGGGCTGGGTGTATTGTTGGCAAGTATAGTTGGATGGCACAGGTGTGCCTGCCCAGTTCCAGGAATCGCTATATTTAGATTTTTAACCGTTTTTCTAATATTTTTACTTTTCACTAAGTGCACGTGCGCCGCCGCTCGTTGAGTGTGCGAGAGAGACAGTAATATGTTTGCGTGGGCTGGCTTGAGCCAATGAAAGAGCACGTGGTTCAAATTTACTTAAATTTATGTTGTGGTTCAAATTTACTTAAATTTATGTTGTAAATTATTATGTAATTTTGGTTTTCAGAAGAATATTTTCACTTTTCAAGTTGTTTAAAAGTATAAAAGTTTATAATTTGTTATTAAATTTAATTTAATATTATTTTTCCATTACGTTTTACCTCGGTGCGCTGGGTGGCCGCTAGAGGCGCTGCAGGGAGAGAGCAAGCTTCGGTGGGTCGGCCATATTGACTTGTTGTGCGGACGCCGACAGAGATGGTTGTGTAGCTTGTTGTCTGGTCGCGGTGAGATGGTAATGTGACTTGGTGTTAGGACGCTTATGAAGATGGTTGTGCGGGCTGTGTGGGAGCGAGGTGGCTGAGCAGCCATGTATATTAGTCGCTGAGTAGAGGCCTCGCGTTTGCGATAACATTATGGTTGAGATGTCGTGGCGTGTTTCGAACTTTGAAAATTAGTTTAAATTTTTCTCTTTTAAGTTTTGGGGTTGAGCAGTTCTCTCCCGGGAGCATCAGGCTTGGACATGACCAGGATTTATGGTTAGCTTAATCTTCAGTAAGCGGAGACCCGCTACAACACAATAGCATGTAAAAAACAATGTACACTTAATCACACTCCATTCTTTATCAGCAGTAATTTTGTTTGCTGGCTCAAATATTTATGTTAACATTATCAGTAAATCATAAAGTAAATAAGCCTATGTTTACTTACAATATAAGTTGGAAAGATAACTTAAACAATAATCCTGTCGCTAACGTACTGTAGTTTTATGTGGGACACTACATTAGTCAAAGACTGCACCTCATGATCTGGTAGTGGAAACTTGATCTTACAGTTGCTGGTCAGCACATTGCTACTGAGTTATTTGAAAGGCAAGAACTTATGATTGCTAGCATAATTCTGATACTAAGCAGGTTTTTTTTTATTGAAAGTACTGTATGTTTTATAATAAACTACTTTGACTTTTACCTTTAAAAAAAATCTGTATTTGCCTGCAGTGGACCTTCTAAACTTGCTCTTATTTCACCAATGGCCTTTGAATTTAGCTCCTCTGTACTCATTATTTGATGCCTATCTTGCTATACTGTGTTTCGTATTAGGTTCAGTAAAATGTGACGGCTACTTATGGGGCAATAAATGTTGATATTTTGTAATATGTATTTATCACAATGCAGGACATTTTTAGTTCTAAAATGAATGTGAGATGTCCATTTCAGCAATTATACTGTAAATTGTGTCGTCCATTGTTGTACATCATAAAATATTAACAGTTATTGCCCATATGAGCGGGCACCCGCTGGGTTTTGAGTATTTTGAGTTTTTCTATTTCCTTTTAGGGGGGTTTCTTCTTCAATTTTGAGTTTTGGGGGGAGTCTTTTCACCCTTCCTTCTTGTGAGTGACTTGTGGTTAGCGTGAAGGAAATTGTTTAGGAGTTGGGTTGCCCTGGTTGACGGTGCTGGCTTCCCCCCGCCCACCCCGCTCCTCTCTTCCACTGGC
>PNEQ01090513.1:0-16702 GCA_003012365.1 Medauroidea extradentata
ATAAGCGTATCTGTATAAAAAAATCTGTATGTGCAGATTGTTGCTAAATTACTTGGGTACTTGTGTATTTGACAGTATGTAGTGCAATTGTTGTTTGTATGTTTTATTAGGTATAATTTTGGTCAGGTGGATGTATGTCAGTAGTGCTATTGTTGTGTGTATGTTCTGTTAAGTAAAAATTCTTTAAAAAAAAAAAAAAATAAATAAATAAAATAAAATAAAAGGGGAAGATGAGGTATATTCAGAGTGAGCAGGTTGGTAGTAGTGACAGAGAAAACATGGCAACCGTTTAGTATGACTAGAACAGCTCTATCATATATAAAGTAATAAACAGATATTGAACTTGCAGCGTGTTTTATTTAATAACTTTACATCAGTTCATGTACACTAATCAAATAATTTATGTGATTCTCAATTTATACCAAAGTAAGACGACTACTATTAGACATTACATAAAATCTGCACCAAATAAAAAATTACAACTTTTGACAACTTAATTATGTATTCCTGCACATACTTTGAAAACAAATTTTATAGTTTTATGCCTTTTCTATTCAGTTCTGTCATAATCTGTAGACACACTAGAACTGCTTATAATAGGTAAACTGTTTCTTACAAATTTTAACCTTAAAGAAAGATGCACACAACAGCAAAACATTAGGTCATATTTTAAAATTCCTATCCATAAATAAAATTTTCGAAATCTTAATAAAGATATATTTTAGGAAAGGTTTACAAAATTTTACAGTTGTTCATGTTTTTTCACTGTTCACTGTACAAGATTACTAAAGAAAAAACATATTTATACACCGCCTAAGTTCGAGAGAAAAAAGATAAAGTAATGACCTCAACTGTTGTAAAAATACATAATTTAAAAAGTATCAGTTTTGAAATGGTACTCCTGAGAGATATACATTTACAATTAATAAATTAAAATGAAACTTAAGGTCATTAAAAACACTGTGAACCCAAAAGATGCTGAGCTTCCAAGGGCAGGCAGACATTCAACTAGCAAACAGGAAAGATCGGAACAGCCGAGACGTCACAGGCTCCACTGCTCCACCTGCATTTTGTGAGTAAATTCCAGATGCCGCTTTAAGTGGACTTTCTGCTTGAAGCGACGTAAACACACAAAACACTCAAATGAGGCTTCCACCCCGCACTCAAACTTCTGGTGACGGTTCCTCGTGCTCTTGTGGAAGTAGCCTTTCCCACACTTGTTACACTCAAAGCTACGCACGGCTCCCTTTTGACAGATGTCGGCCACAAAGGACTGGCTGTCGTCGAAGAGTCTCTTGAGTCCTGCAACATCATGACAGCCATGTCACCATGGTTAGTTACATTACATCTTCCCAAGAGCTTAGTCGCTTGTACCACTTTGCAAACTACTGTGACCCTGCAACATTCACTAAAATGCTGCATTTCCTATGAGAGTAATATTGCGTCAAGTGACTCAAGTTCTCTGGTGTTCTCCCTCACAAAATATTCTTTTTATTTAATGTGCAATATGAAAAACACAGAATATAACTTTGCCTTCACTCGTCCAGAAAATGTCCATGAAAAACATCAGAACATTACAATTTTCCTCTCAATAATTATTGCACATACATTGTATAGTTTTTGTTAATGTACCTAGAACACAAATTTTGTCATGTTAATTACTGAACATTTAATCACAGATAAATTAATTAATAAGTAAAAAAAATGCTTCAGTAATATTTTCATTGACTGCTGACGTACAAACTAAAAAACAGCCTTCTTCCGACACAGACTGTTGTCTGTAAGAACTGGAATGTCAGCATATATAAGCTTGGTTAATTCGTGATGGCAAAGTGGCAACAAAAAAAACTGTAGTTTGGTATATTTTGATTTATGGGTTAAAGCCATATCAAAAACTGCAGAACCGTAGGAGAAAACCTAAAATCATACTTGGCCTCAATCCAGAAGCCTAGACATAAAGGACTCTGGCCGTAACAGCCTACGCCATATGGTTACGATGACAGAAGTTGTTGCTTCTCCTTATAACTTTCAGTAAGGTACAAGACCAACCATGCAGTTGCGGGTACATACATCACTATTTCAATCCACACAAAAATAAGATATTATTTTCAGCTATATACATTCACATACAAGATGATCTAAGTAACACAGGACATTGGGAAAGTCATGTTCAAATAAAGGACAGATCTTAAGATTGTGTCTCACCCTTCATGTAGAAATTTTCATATAAGTATCATAACATTACTTTCATTGTTCTCTAACACTTTACAAATGCCTTAGGATTCTGTCACCAGTTTCATATATACATTACCCGATGATTCTGTAAAAGTGAGCATCTATCTGTTTGTGATTTAAAAATAATATTTTACCAGGAAACAATAATTATATACATATAAAATAAGTGCTCCTACACAACCAAAATAAGCAGTATCCAGTAATCCAACATACTTTAACTTCTGAACTCTGAAATAGTGTTCTTCAGACTTCATGTGCACTGTAACAAGACGCTAGTGCAGCATTGACAGTCATATGGAAATGTTCGTATCTGTACAGAAATTCGCTTCTTGGTACGGCATACGGATAGAACTTCATTTCCGTACACCAATATATGGAAATTCCTCTTACTAAAAGAAATTAGATGAAGTTTGCAGATCAAATCAAAATTTGGTGGAAGAAAGACCACACACAAAATCTGTAATTAGCTTCAGTCAGCTGTTAACCAAATGGGAAAGAGTGAGACCAAAGCTATAAATATTAACTAAATTATTTATATGAGTTGATCGAGTAGCTGTTCTTGTGTCTTGTCTGCTCTTGAAGATTTTACATTGGTTGCTGTTTGAATGCAAGTTAAACATTTCCCTACACTGGCCTACCTTGCAACAAGATTGAAGATTGAAACATTATCTTGAACAGACGTTTTGAACTTTCTGTACACTGTATTGTTGTGTTTTGTTAATAAATGTAAACGATCCTGCACAACAGTTTTAAAATGACAGTACTAGTGTGTCACACAGATACAGCTTGAAGTCAGTTGTTTGTTTACCGTGAAGTGTGTAGAGGAGCTTCAAGTGGTATTACGCTGACTGAATATTTGTGGAGATTTGTTAATTCTAAGATACATTTTTGTAAAAAATTACTTGTAAGCTTTTACTGGAAATTTTCTCTGGTGTGTTTTCCCAGTTTATAATAATATTTTTGTGATCTTTAGGTTTGTGTAAAATGTTTTGCAAACCTTAAACCACATAGTAGAATTTAGTTTCAGAGAAATTTTTTCCCACCACTCTGACACAGGTTGAAAGTTACTGAGTATATTAATAATGCTGTGATCCACTTCCACCAAATGACCCAAAAATAATAACTAAGAGTCGTCTGCGAACTGGAAGCATTGTACGTGTTTGAAACAGGAAGGTTGTAAAGTGACATAGAACAAAAACAATAAAGGTGCAAGACCTAATCCTCGTGGACTCATTTACGCACCATCTTCCAGTCAGAATACAATAACCCATTGGCAGTGCTAACTTCTATAATTAATACTGTGTGTGGTTTGCAAGATAGCTTTAGAGCCGCTGGCAAGAGCTGTGGGCGACAACCCTGCTGCTATCAATTCCACTAACTCTTCGCTGTGATTTATGTGTCAAAAGACTTCGTTAACTCAATAAATACAGCAAAAAGTACTTTTCCTTTGGTGATAAAGTCTCTAATGTATAGCTATGAAAATGTTGAAAACATCACTTCACTGTTTTCACTTAGGTTGGTTGATAACTGAGCGTGGACAATTTTTTCAATGGTTTTAGACATCACAGATAAAATGCTGATTGTACGTAGATACTTAAATTCTGTTGGGTTGCTGATTTTGCATATTGGAACTATTTTAGATTGCTTCCACTCTGCGGCCTATATAAAATAAAAATTACTAGAAAGATAATTTAAAATTGTTTTGTTGTTATCAATTTATTTCAGTTCTCTTTTTACATTCTACTACTTTCTGTTAATCATCAACTCAACTCGTCTGTCACTTCCCTCACAGTCACTGTAGCCAACCTTATTAAGTTACATACACATCTTCCTTTCTTAAGATATTAGTTGTATTATGCAACCTTATGCACATAATCGCCACCTTATTACACCAACTTATCCATGTTGTTAATCAACATAGGTAGCACTAAACAGTAACAAAATACTCAACATTACAATCATTATAGTAACAAATTACTCCACATAGTAATTATCACTTATTTTAACACTGTACTAAGTCACAAACATTTAAAAGCTACTTTAAACACTAATAATTTACTCTGCACCTCTTGTACAAATACTCATCAATATGTGTAATATTCTCTAATTAGAACCTCAATAATAAATTGTTTATGCAATAATATAAGGCTCACATATTTCTCAAGACTATAAAACTAATACACATATAAACACATGTTTTACAATCTTGCATGGTACACAAACACCTCTTTGTTAAGTGTTCTGTGACTTTTGTTATTATGCTAATACAGTGTGGGTACAAAGTACAATCATATACAATAATACTGTTGTCCGCAGCCATTGCCTATGTTTTGATTTGAATATGTCAATCACGCACTCTTTCAAAGTTAAATTCTACGGAGAGTTTTGAGAGTATGTATTTATTAATTTACAAGTGGTACACATTTAGTTCATTAGATTACTAGAATATATAAAGTTAACATTTCTTCATTTGGGTGTTTATGTGAGTCTGGAAAATCTCTATCTACTGACTCTCTGACATGGAAATATTTCAAATCATTCCACAGTATTTGGTATCACTGCGATGCAAGTACATAAGGCAATTGGAAAATTTTAATTTTACTTTGCGAATCATACATATCACATTGCTGTGAAGTCCCTTTTGAAGTACAAAATCATTTGGCAGTTTTGAAGCAATATATTTCATCTGCATTCTATTATCTTTCTTTCATTTAAATCAGTATGGATGCTGTCATACAAGGAGAATGTCTTTTTATTAGCTTGCCATGTTTTTAAAGGTTCATACTTATCAATTAACAAAGTCAAGGATTTTATACATAAACTTAGTAATACAATAATTTTGAGATAAAACAATTTCTTTACAACTTATTTCACAGGTCCTTGACAAATATAACACTGCAAAAACTTTTACAACTAAGGTATTGTGTTTTTTTTTTTTTTATGATTGGGTTGGAAAACGTTAGAGATAAGCAAATTATATTGTGATCAGTATAACTAAGAATATTTTGTCCACAGTGAGAAACAGTACCGTACTGCCATTTCTAATAAGAATTAAATCTATCAGTGTTTAACTTGTTGAAGTAAATTGCATAGGATATGAAACAAATTGTTCAAAGCCATGTGCAGAAATTATGTCACTTAAATATTTTACATGTTGCATATATTTAAGCTTTTTTACATTGAAGCCCCCTAGGGTGATAACATTGTACACTGACATTAAAGATTTCAGCTAATTTTCGAGATAACCTAAACATTCATATGAAATACCTGGTGGATTACATAAGGTATCAGTTGGAATTGTTTGGTGTTTCTTCAGGATGTTCACCCAGAGCTGTTCTAACTTTGATTCATTTGTAATACAAACAATGCTTAGTACGTCTAGTTGCTTAGCAGTCAGCATGTTGCTGACGTACATGCAAACACTCCTACCGGACCTTTTCCCTTGTCTATCTGACCTAATAAGTTTGTAACCTCGTGCGATAACTAGCAAAGATGGGAAAGAAAGGAGTAACCATGTTTCAGAAATAGCTAATAAAATAATTTTGTTCACTTTTACAATATCACTATCATATCTAGGTTTCTTATTAGTGAACGTAGATGAGATGGCCAATTTTAAGATCACAAGTACTCAAGACAGGGTAGAAACAGGTCAGTTAATTTAATGACTGAACTAGTTCTTGGCTTGTTTCTATCTGCTCTCGACCTTGAAAGAGGGTGTAAGGGTGGCGTGGGGCAGGGAGGGCGGAAGCCAACTAGTGAGGAGGGGCGGAACAATCAGGAGAGCTAGCATACCGCTATCCACCGTTCCATTTCTTCCTCAGGGGTGACCAATATAAATCCTTTATAACGTGAGTAACTATTCTTATGAGTTAAAATATTACTCAAAATACAGTATATACTAAAGAAAAGCGAATTATGATCCAAACAATATTTTAAAAAATTTATCAGCATTCACTTTGAATGTTCAAATTAATTTAAAAAGTTAAATTATAATTAATTTTAAACAACATAAAGTGAGCTAGCTGGTTAACTAAATTACAAAATGTTATGAAAACAAAAAATTATTATTTAGAACCTCATTCTTACAGATGACAAGCTTCTGCCCATTTTAAAGTTTCATCAAACCAGCCTTACTACCTGTACATATTTTCCTTACTCCGAACCAGCTGATGGACTCATGAAGTACTTGCAGACAAACTGTGGTCAGGTCACCTCAAACTGTCGCGCCTGTGCCTTCGAGGTTATTCTTCTTCTAGAAAATTTCAATCTGCTTTCTTTCACCTGTAAAGCCTCAGAAGTTCTGTGGCACGCTCAGCTTATCTCGAGGCAGAGTAGTGCGTTACAGCACATTAGTTAGGAACTACTATTGTAACGTTCTGATTAAAGAGATGGTAAACATGCCTTTCCATGAGGAGAAAGAATGTTCAATGAAACACAGCTTTGCATCTGCAACTTGAAAGATAGCTGTGCAGACAACTGAACAAGATTGCCTTAATCTCCAACACAGCGCAGCATATTGTAATGCAACAAAGAAGTTTTCAAACTAGTTTATCTTCGGTGGTTTGTCCAAAATTATGAGGGGTGTGTCATTAACATCTTCAGGACAAAAAACATTACAAGATTATTTATAACACAAAATATGTTTTGCAAGAAGTTCTTAAGTCATCAATTCACAGATGTACATCATTAATCACATAGGAGACTGCAAACAATTCTCTTATGTTTAACATTACTGCAGCAAATAAATTGCTACACAGTAAAAGTGGTAGCAAAGAGACTGTAAGTTTAGCTATAATGATGGTTTATGAATTTACTTACCAAAATATATTTCAGTTTAAATATGCTAAGGGATGCAACACCAATGGTGACGGCCTATCTACATGTGTGACCAAATTGAACTGTTCCATATTGCAGCCCATAACATGCAATGTGCTATTCCTCCCACCCCTGCTAAAGTACACAATTCCCTATTTTCGCCTGCAATACGTCAGCCAACAGTTTGGTCACGTAACAAAAGAAGAGCGAAACAGTCTAGTTCTTTTATGTCGTCTGTAATAAATGACAAACATGTGAATTTAAAAAAAAAATATATATGAAAGAGTGAATATACATATTTTGGGAAAATGTTACAAAAAAAGACACTCATTTTGGTGAAATATTTTCTTCTCTAACTTTTTATTTCTACATCACTAAAAATAAAAACATTTGAAAAATAATTTTTTTTTACTTAGTTACTTAACACATATTTTTACAGTGTACATACACACAGTTATCTTTATTTTTTAAACTCTTAATTTGTATCATTAAATCTTATGTTTGGCTGATATAGGCTATAGGAAAAACAAAAATAAAACATCTGGTACAACTTGTACAGGAGTTTTCCATACAGGGTATCTTTGTATCTTCTATATGACCCTTTACAAACTATATTCTTAAGGCTTTTGAAATGTCATTTGAAAATAAAGATGTACACCTTTATAATTTGGTTATCAAATAGTTTATTTCTGCATAATTAATTTTATTTTGACAAACGTATCTACAAGTATAAATAACACACATAAACATTTATTGAAACAAAATTAATGATAAAGACAAAAAACTATAAGCCAAAAACTAAATAAATATGCACAGCACAGTCTCAGACAAAACCCATCACTGCAAACCCAAGTAAAATAAGGTTTCTCCAGCTCTCTCATTCCGGTGCTGCTCCATACTCTCCTCATATCATTCCTCACCAGTGATTAAGACCTCGATGTTAAGGGCTGACCAAAATCTCTAACTCACCTAAGTCAGATTTAAATGACTTCTAATTGAAGTTTTATGACTTTCTACAACATCACTATTTATTTTACAACTTATACTTATTACTCCAATGATCGAAGTTTCTGTCGTGTAACTATCTGAATTTTGATTAAACCAGCTGATGCGCTATATAAAGTATAATGTTATCAGCATATGCATTTCATTTGCCAACATATTTATTATTTGTTTTGTGCCGTTATGGCAACAACAACTCCCAAAGGCCGGCTGCCTGTAAATATCCACCTCCCCAAAAGTCTTACTAGAGGCACACTGATCAATTTCCAAAGTGTGACAAGACTCTACGAAGTCGACTAACAAATGCTTAAAGCAGGTTAGTGAACAAACGAACATTCTCGAGCAAAGAAAGGAAACATATTCCTAGTTTAAAAAATATGTGTATTGCCACTTCAATTTCACTGAACATAAATTTCGCAATACAATTCTCATACAAACTCACAAAGGCAGTAACACATGAAAAATTCCGGTCATTTGCATACCTAATTTTCAGTTCATTAAGGTGTTTACAAATAATCTACTCTTTTAAGAAAGTGCAGTACAATTTGAATCACAGTCTACCCCTTTTAACAACAAGCATTCGTGATGCAACTACACCATTCGTCGGATACTCTTACAGTCATTGGGAACGATAGCGGGAATCCCGTCGCTAATAGCACCCACTGAATACCACCTTCACGCCTCGGAGCATCCAAAATACCTTCAAGCGAGTTACTCTAAGTGCCCTTACACAGGCCAATGCACATCCAGGGACACTCTTAACTCTGGTTTCTCCAAAATACAATTAGGGTAAGACCACGAGTGGAGTGGCAGGTCCGGTGGGCAAGAGAAGGCTGTTAGGACCGTCAACCGGGGCAAAACTTCTCAGAAAAATGGCTGAAGCCGACCACCAATCCAAACACAATAGAAGGCATATGACACCATAACCAAGAGAAAAGATCCTAACCCAGAACCAGGGCACAAAACCAATAATAAATAACCTCAAACTCCCTAAAAGACCAGGGAAACCACTCAATTTTATTCAATAATGTTTTCCTTTACTGCTTACAAACATAGTAAGCATAACATCACAAAAATAATTACTGTTTCTACCACAACGAACAAAATTAAATAAAAGAAAACAATATTAAACAATCAAATACCAGCAAAAATATGCAATATAAGAAGTACTTGTCTCGAAATGATACTCTAGCATTTTTTGCATGAAGAACAGCAGAAGATAAAACTTGTGAATTCAGTGAATAAAAAAGATGTTGGGAATACAGATCAGTCGACAGTCAAACCAGAAAGGATGGAAATAGCCAAGACATCACAGACTCCAATGTTCCGGTGAAATTTTGTGGGTATTAAGTAGATGTCTCCTTAAGTGGGCAATATGCTTGAAGGAGTGTAAGCAAACAGGACACATGAACGAGGCTTCCACTCCGCACTCATACTTCTGGTGACGGTTCATAGTTCTCTTGTGGACGTACCACTTTCCACATCTGGTGCACTCGTAGTTGCGCGCGGCCTCTTCTGGGTAGAAGTCGCCTATGTGGGACTGGTTGTAGTTGAATGTTATCTCAAGCTCTGCAACAACACGACAGCCATGTCACTAGGGTTGGTTACATCACAGCTTCACAAGGTGTTTGTTTCTTGGGTGACA
This sequence comes from Medauroidea extradentata, assembly GCA_003012365.1. Classification (NCBI taxonomy): domain Eukaryota; kingdom Metazoa; phylum Arthropoda; class Insecta; order Phasmatodea; family Phasmatidae; genus Medauroidea; species Medauroidea extradentata. The sequence goes on from PNEQ01090513.1 coordinate 9,698, forward strand.
CAGTATCAGGGCAAGAACAAGGTCAGGGCTATTGCTACAGAAATTACTGTCGAGTAGGAGAGTGGGTGAAGAGGGCAGAGAAACACAACTTAAAAATTAAATTCATAAAAATAATGTGAAAAGTTGTACCTGCACACTGAAGATGCTAAGAGTTACTAAAGATGTCGGGTGGGAGGTGAGGAAAACATTACTCAAAATATTAATGTGTTTAGTATAATGAACTGTATAGTATGATAATTATGTAAAAAAAGTGACATCCATAATTTTTCCTACTGTCATTAATAAAAGGAAGTCTGTAAAACAAATAAGAAAATAACATTTTCCTCTAAATTATCATCAGGAATATGAAGCATAATTTTGAAACACTAGAATGCAAATTTTATAAAATAGACTATAGGATTTATTACAAAAACTTATTTGAATAATAGTAAAAAAAAAACAATGTGCTTTTAATCCTAATAACACTGAGATGTTGGAGTAAATAACTTTTGCATTTAATTTTTCCACTTCCTTCAGAAATATTTCCATTGACTGCTGGTAAATAAACAGAAAAACAACTACCTTCTTCCAACACAGACTGTAGCTGTAAGAAGGTCAGTTTACGTAGGCTTGATTCACTCTCTATGACATAGCAGCTATGAAACCACGGGATTACATCACTAAGAACCATTAAATACACAATTTAAATATAAAAGCCATGCTCCTATGTTATTACACATAGTGCACAAGGACTCACACTATACATAATTGCATTTAACATGCATACTTGAGGTAGTGAAACAATTAAAACTATTATTTTTATCAATAAGGGTTACCACCCTGCGGTGGTATATATTTTGGTTCTGTGCGTGCATCTTTCCTGTGAATAAACTTCTATGTATTTGTACAAGCAGCACTCTGATACAAAAATAACATACTGACAACCTAACATGTTTGGTAGATATTGAGGATTAGTTGTGAACATCTTGTATGTCTTTTCGTCACTCGAAAGGTCAAACTTCGAAAATTCTCTAAAGAACTTTTTTAGTACTTTTGTATAAGTATTTCACTGAACTTAACTGTCCAACAGTGTTTCTTTCAGTTGGAGTAATGGTTATGCGAAGAAATATTTTGAACCTTTAAAAATTATTTTGGGAATGAAGAAATATTTTTTTTATATTGTATATCACTGTATAATTAAAAAGTATATCAATATCTTGACAGGTTAAATAGATATGGATAATTTATCAGAACAACATTTATTGTATATTTTCACCCGATTACAGAGAAAATTAAGAAAAATCTTAAACTCACAACTTTTTCTTTTGATTGCTGTCTATTGAAGGGAAAACCATGATGATAGTAGCCCACTGGGTTTGAAACATAATGACAATTAATGGAAAACGAAATTCACATACTTGCAGCCATTTTTATCTTTTTAGGTGTAGAAGCTCAAAAAAATAATAAAATTACTAAAGGATTTATGCAACCCTCATTCTTTTTATGTAAAAAAACATGCAAAAGTATATATCACTAACTAATAAAAAAAAATTCCAGAAATCCTTAGAAAGATTTTTATGCAGCATCCTTCTTAAGAGGGCATGGTATATAATTCAACGCTAAAAGCATCAATCTATAACTACAGATTTCTTGAAGCAAATTTGCAAAATGTAAACAATAACAATCCTAGACAATAGTTCTAACGGACGTTTTAAACAAAATTGTTTCCAGTGTAACAAACTTCTGAGGCACAATCTCTGATGCTGGAACCTCATGCATTTAACTGTGGCGCAAGAGATCACACGTAACGAATTAGTACTTCTGGATAAATATTTACTCATAAAATTGGCAAATAACATTATCTAGGATTGTCATTGAGTATTTTATCTATACCGGCTTCGAAAAAAGCATAGAAATCAATTGATGTTTTCAACATTTATTTATCTACCATATACTCTTAAGTAGAGAGAACTATAATTTATAACCTTTGTAGCATTGCAGGGTAGGGGTTTTTTCATTATTGGTGAGATAGTATTATATGAAATCTTAATTTTCTAATGTAATATTTAAAATTGTAACTTTTATTTCAGTGGTCTCAATTTCAGAAAGGAATAGTAAAAGCGCAGTTCTTTTATTCCTGCATGTTCTGGATTTCAGACAGGGGTAATGTTGGCTGTTATGGCCACGTGGCCTTGGTAGGAGGCAGTAGCTTTGTTTTTCTTTTCGTGTTCTGGTTCTTTCCGTGGGAGTTTTGGCACTGTTTGTTAATATTGTGTAGTTTTTAGTTTTTCCCAAGAGGGTTATAGGTAATGGAACAAATGACGAGGGTCATGCCACTGAGAACCAGCCAATGAGAGCACGGCGTGCAGCGTCCCTTCGCCATTTATAAATTAAATTAGTGACACGAGCCTGGTAGGACGCACAGGGCTACGGCCCAGATTTTTAAATAAATTATGGTTTCTCAATTTTCTTCGCCCCATGTGTGTTTACCACGTGCTAAATTTACTGACTTTATCTTGTCTAATCTTCTGATATAGTCGTGCTGCGTTTCTGCTCGTAATTTTGTGTGAACCGGATCCACCGTGCTAAGAATTGAACAGTGTATTTAATGCTGATGTAAACTGAAATCTAATAAACAAGAAGTCTTGGAATATAATGAAGTACGTAATTTCGGGACTAACCATTCTAAATTCACCAGTGTCTGTGGAAATTCCAAATTTGGCCTACAATGTAACATAACCTACAAAAGTACTACCACTAATTTCCGGAGTACTTGACTACAGATCGAGAGACATATACCAACTTTAAACCTTGCCTTTTTGGCTGGGTTATCATCAAGCTAGTGCACTGGTCTAGGAGAACGGGTGTGCCACATTCTGGCTGGAGTACAAGATTTGACTGGAATTACTAACACGGAGGGGTGTTATTTAAGGGGCGTGGTAGGGGGGCATTGCCCCCTCCCCCTGGATTTAAAATTTTAAGTATATAAAATGTATTTTTTGTATTTTATTGTTAAAATAATGCTAACCTAAGCACATAAAACAGAAGTTTAATTATTAAAGTTTCTAATTTATACATGCTAAATTAATAAAAAAGGTGCAACAAGGTCACTATCGCCGAAAAAATATCTCCCCCCCCCCCCAAGAAAAACCTGAAATGACGCCCCTGCACACAGTGTGTCACACCTTGCTTCACAGATAGCAAGAGATATCTGAAAACAATTTATTTTATGTATTTCACGTATTTCGAGATAAAATGTTCAGTAGTTTTCCGTTCGTGCACATTCATCAACATCAAAAAACATTTAGCAGGTTGCAAACAATTTTCTTATATTTAAAATTCTTGCTACAAATAAATTTGATAAACAGCAAAAATGGTAAAAAAATTTTACATTTAGCTACAATAGTAAGGTAAATAAATTTTACACAATAATACATCACGCTGCAAATTTATTGACAAACATGTGTATCTAAAAATAATATAAAAGGCAAAATAATACATTTATGAATACTCCAACCTACTTTGCACAAACAGCATTTGTATTTTACTGCGCATAAAAATTGGAAACACATTTTTATACTTCAAAAAATATTGGCTACATCATATTTAGACTACATAAAAACTGGCTACAATATTTTTGTACTAAACAAAAAAAATTGGCTGCATAATTTTTAACTCCATACAGAATTTAAAAAAAAATTAACTTTTCTTACTTACAACTACTTAACATATATTTGCAACGTGCATGCAAACAATATTTGTTTATTTTTAAAAGTCTTTGTTTGTGCTAATTAAAATTTTAATTGGCTGACATCTAGTTAAAAAAAAAAAAAAAAAAAAACAATAAAACCAAACACTTGGTACGACAATTACAATATATCTTACTACCTAACAGCAGGAAGGGTAGAACAAGATGTAAAGAACTGTCTCGGGATGAGATGGACGGAAGATGTGCCTGGTACCAATTACATGAACTCTGTATTTTTGGTGTGAGTGGACAGCTTGTAGGCCGTCCCTGGCTCCCTGCTATATCCAGGAAGTCCAGGATGCTGGTGGTGTGGTTGCAGAATACTTGTGGCTTAACAATGGTGCACTCGAGGAGAGGTTAACACTTCAGGGGGTAAGGTGAGAGGGTTGTACAGCCCTTTAACAACGAGGTACTGAGCTGATGAGGGCGATGTGAGGCGAAGGGAGAACACAACATCTATTCCCGAGTCAGGAATCGAACCCAGGGGATCTCATACTGTAGATTGGCATCTAACCAAGTCTGCAACGGACTGAGGAAAAAACTTAAAAATCACAGGGTAATTACCTCCACTGCTATTACTTGGAATGAGACACACAAATATGCAAGAACTAAAATCTGAGGTATTTCATGCCAAAACCTTAGAACAGGGTCACCAAGTTCGCCAAGCCTTAATCCCACTCATGGAAATGTACACTGTAAAATGGTACGAAGAAAACAATGGTACTTAAAATGTAATCAAATGAGACAGCAGCACAAAGGTCATATCCGCGTGTGTACGTCCCTTGGGTGTGACAAAGTAAAAAGAGGTTCCAAAAAACGCTGAATACAGTAAACCCTCATTTTATCGGACCTCCATTCAGCGGACATCGTATTAACGGACAAAATCTGGTGATACAAAATTATTCCACCATCAGGTTTACTTGTCACATGCAGCACAAGATCTACCTGGTTATTGTGCTTTGGTGAGTGACATCAGACGCGCACATGGATAGCCTTGTACGATGGTAGACAGAGCTATTTTTAATATTGCATCAGGGTATGTGCCGTGTTCGGGCTAGAATTATTCTCTACCGGAATTGTTTTACGAAACTGTAAGATCAACAACGCAAGACCTACCAGGTTATTGTGCTTTGGTGAGTGACATCAGTGTTGAAATCGATAGTCCAGAGAGAAATGATATTTTAAAGTTAATCAAAAGAAGGCTCATATTTTTTGTTTGCAGCAGTGTAGTTCTCTATGAAGTAATGAATAAAAAATAAGTACAAGGCTTAAGATTTTTATTCAAGTTATTGTTAATCAAGTAAGTAGAAATTATTCAATATTTATGTATTTAGTTCAACAGGTTATGGGCCCAGACACGAAGATAAGGGTCTTTATTAAATATTGAATACTTCTAAGTAGGTTTTATTGTGTTAAGTAAGGTTTAAAATATCCTGTCAGTATGGATTTGACAAAGCACATAAAACCTTTATCGTGTGAGTCAGAATGGCCCATTTGGAAACGAAAAATTAGAGACTTACTTGATTATCATGAAGGTGCATTAGATGTCATTGATAATAAGTTAAAAAAGCCCGATCCTTTGCCTGCAGAAGCCAAAGATTAAGATAGGAAGGCTTATAAAAAAAAAGTGAATTGTATCGTAAGGCAAACAGTTATGCCAAGTCAATGATAGCAAGTTCACTTACTGATGAAGTATATCAGAAAATAATGGACAAAGATACAGCTCAGGAGGCATGGGATGCATTAAAACAACAGTTCGAAGCGACATCAAAAGATCAGTTATTCAAAATTTACACAGATTTTTTTGCTTTTAGTTGGCATCAAGGTGAAGATGTGTCTACACACATTGCTCAGTTAAAGAGTCTGTGGAATGAGTTGAATAATGGACTTAAAGCTAGAAATGAAAATGCATTGCCAGACTTACAATTAGTTTGTAAAAGTTTGCACATACTGCCAAAATAGTTTGAAACATTTGGGTATAGTTGGATGTTACTCACTAAAGATGAACAGAAAACTTTTGATGAGTTAACAACACAGTTATGTATGTATGAGCTAAATATAAGAGAAACTTGAGAAAGTAAGGAATTTTCTCAAGATGCTTTAGTTGTCAAAACAAACCAACACAATCAGCTAGGCAAGTTTAAATTTGGCAAAAAGTTATATCACAAAGATGATTTATGTAACTACTGCAACAAAAAGGGACATTGGATAAGAGATTGCAAAAAGTGGATAACTGATGGGCGTCCTCTTAAAAACAAGACAGATAGAAATGCTCAGGCTAATGAAGTTGATGTAGCTCTTATCTCAGTTTGCAATGAAGCATGTGAACTTGAAGTAAATTCAACAGACTGGTGGACTGACAATGGAGCCACAAGACATGTCACAAATAGTTCAGATTTCTTTGTGACATTTGAAGCATTTACGAACCCCTGCAGCGTAAAGACTACTGGACGAGAAGCACTGGAGGCACTAGGACAAGGAACAATCAAAGTATTGTCGACAGTTAATGGCAAAATACACAAGTTAACATTAACGAATGTGTGGTACGTTCCACAAATTTCAAGAAATCTATTCTTTGTTTTAGCAGCTCAAGATAAGAAACCAAACAGCAAGTTTGAATCCACAAGAACAAAATGTCAGCTTAAGGTTGATGACAGTATAGTACTATGTGGAGTTCGTGAAACAAACGGAAAATTGTATAAAGCACTTATGAATACAGTAATTTCAGAGGATCGAACAAAAATAAGTGTTGCTATTACAGACAGCTCTATGTTGCAACTGTACCACGAGAGATGGGGACATCAAGATAAGCAACATATTATGAAAATGCTTAAAGAAGAAGGAATCAAAGTAAATTTTGATAGAAACGTCTGCGAACCATGCATCTATGGAAAATCTCATCGACTACCATTTGGTACCAGGATAAAAGCAGAAAAGGCTGGAGATTTGATATCAGGTGATGTATGTGGATCATTTGATGAATCCTTTCCTAAGAAGCGATACTTTGTCGTGTTTAAAGATAGTTACACCAAGTTTCGCTATTTGTACATTATAAAAGAAAAATCAGAAGTCAAAAATATATTAAAACACATGATTGAACACGCAAGAAACCAGGGACACATGATTAAGGAGTTTTTGAGTGACAACGGTGGAGAATTCGACAATGAAGATATCAGAAGTACTCTTCAACAATACGGAATCACGCAAAGACTAACAGCCCCTTTCACACCAGAACAGAATGGCTGTGCTGAGCGTGAAAATCGAACTATAGTTGAGAT